>BQNB010004765.1:55311-105888 GCA_026074375.1 Tanacetum coccineum | reverse complement strand
TTTCAAGCTTAAGCTTCTTCTGGAAGGTGTTTTTTGCGCTGCTTGGTGGCACATTTGGGTCTTTAGAAATCGCTCTATTTTTGATGTCATCCCTCCGAGACGTTCTACGCTTTTTGATGATATTGTTGCGTGGTGTTTCTCTTGGTGTGGTAGTAGATGTAATATTTCTATTTCTTGGGACTGTTGGCTGAAGACGCCTTATTTGATTACTTTGTAATTTCTTTCTAGCGCCTTGCTAGCTAATAAATTTGCCGTTCAAAAAAAAAACAAGTTTACGATAATTAATACTTTTATAAAAATAATTTTATAAACATTTACTGTTTATCAGGAACATTTATTTTTGGAAAACATCATAAATAAATAGAACTTTTAATTTCAAGAACGTGCTCGAAAGAATCGCTAAAAACGGAGCTAAAACGAGTAAGATACGACGTTTCAAAGTTATCGAACATTATTTATAAAAGCTGAAAACCCGTAAATGCTTCAGCAGCTACTGAAACTGTGTTTTGAGGACCTTCGGGTCCGATTGAGCCGAAGAGTAAAACTACAAAGTTGTTCGGAAAACTAGACACTTTTCCTGACATGAATAGTGTTGGTTCGTTTTTTAAATAATTTTTTGCGAAACATTTTAGAATCATTTATATAATATTTATACATGTCTTAAACTTTATAAATATTATTCTACAAGGACAATTAAATTATTTATTCGATTATACGAGTACGAACACGTGGTATTTGTTTAACAAATGCGATTTAAATATGATTTTATAAACACAATTAGATGGTGATGTAGCTATATAGAATTATATACGATATTAGTTAATCAATGTGCTTAGTACTTATACGACCTATAATTATTTAGGTTGCATTCGGCGTATTTGTGACGCATTTTCAGTTGTGATTTATAATATCGATTCACCCACTCGAGGTGAGTTCATAGCCCCACGTTTTTACAATTATATTGATTTACAAGTTTTGGGGTGAGAAACATGCTTTGTTTTATAATTGGACGCAAGTGGACATTTTATATATTGATTACGTTTTGCCTAAGTAGCTTGAACCCAATATGCCCGGTATCATGAACTGTTAATTTCTGGTTTGGAAGCGCGAGTGTTATAAATAGATCTATTTGGGATTGACCTCCCCGTTCGGGTGATTAGCTATCACCGGGAACGAACGTTATAGCATGTCGAATTTGGGATGTTTCGGGTTGAACATCATCATGGGCAATGTAGGCAATATTTATATTGTATTCATATATGTCTAGCTTCAGTGTCATGAGCTTAGGGAAACGTAATGGCATTTTGTGATATTTATCACGGGGAAATCTTGCGGTCCGGATTTATACATATATAAACCTATGAATTCACCAACTTTATGTTGACCGTTTTAAGCATGTTTTTCTCAGGTTAATAAGGTACAAGAAACAAGGATACATTGGTGGTCTACATTGTGGAGTCATTTCTATAAAGATTTACGTGCATCACATTTTGGGGATATTTGTCATGTAGAAAAATCTTTGCATTTTCAAGAATGAACAAGTTTAGCCGTTGAGCTTTTGTAACAATAGTTTATTAAATCCAATGTATCATTTTCAAACAACACGTTTAGTGGTCGTTCTCTCATATCTTGTGCAATGTTATTATGAAGTAACGCTCCCGGATCCTCTTCCGCTGCGACCCATTTTGGGGGTGTTACATCATCTCCTTTAACCTTATACGTGCCAAGGTCTTCATTAACGGGTATGCTTTTTGATTCTCTCCGGATACATGATCAATAATTACCTGCTCATTCTCCTTCACCTCGTCAATACCTCCCTTAGCCAAATTGCTTGGCATGTATCTGCAGTGGCTGCCATGAACTCAGCTTCACACGAAAATAACGCCATGGTAGTTTGCTTTTGTGAGCACCATCTATTAGGTGATGTACCTAGATAGAAAACATGTCCATTAGTACTCCGTCCATCATCAATATCAACATTATGATTGTTATATCCCACCAGTCTCACGTCATTATCCGCTTGTATTTAATTTCAAATTTATAACTCATATAGTAACTTTTTTTTTTATTATATGGATAAGCACATGACATTTCTTCATGCAAACTTCAGATAGTTCTGCAACATAGCATTCAAAAGAGCGACTGGCGAGATTTAGAACCTTTTTGAGATTTTTTTTTCATGTGTTACGGCTTCGGGCTAGTAAATGATGATTAAGCTACCAAGTTCTAGAGCTTCTAAATTATTGGCTAACTCAAATATAATTTTAACCAATACCAATGTTTCAGAAAAGTTGGTCAAAGAACATAAGTACACATCGTAATGACGAAATAGACACATATGACTGCAATCAAACCTTTAAACTCCGAACAAGCTAAATGACATCTATTTCTTAGGTACAAAGGTGGATACCCGATTTTTTAAAGCTTATGATTTCTAACAATTAGTGGTCTTGGGTTTGCTAGCTATATTTCAATCCGGTTTGGACTTGCCTTACTAAGAGCATTTTTTATTTCAAAACATATAATAAAATATCAGTTAAAAAATTTTAACAGGGCAAACATAGAGGGATATGATTAATTTTTCCTATTTGGCTCCCCTCCACACTTAAGTTGAACATTGCCCTCAATGTGATAACTGATAATAGAGATAAAATAGGGAAAATTAAGGGAAAACGGTACTGCCCGAGACATAGAGAAATGCATAGCTGAGGTAGAGCTATCTTGAGCATACGTCGTAATTTTCCATATCTTCGAGCTAAATTACCTGCATAAGAGTAAATATACAAAAGCACACAAAAAGAAAATATTTTTTTAGAAAATAAATAATATTAGTAGAAGAATGGAGGAGAAACTCCTCCACACTTAAGTGAAAGCACAGGTTGCTTCCCGAGAAGCACTTAATTTTTAAGAGAGTCGTTAGCTAGACTCGTATTTCGGGAGTTATTAGTTTGGGAAAAGGGAGTGACTGTTTCCCTTGGGTCATTGTCTTCTTCGTGATATAGTTTGAGTTGGTGTCCATTGACTATGAACGTCTTTCCATCTTTTCCATAAAGTTAGATGGGTATTGATGTTTCACTATATAAGGTCCTAACCATCGAGATCTGAGTTTCGGTTGTTTAAATTTGTACTTTGAGTGAAATAGCAGGACTTTATTTCCTTGTTTGAATTCCTTATTCTTAATTTTCTGTCATGCCAGACTTTGGTTCTTTCCTCGTATAGACGTGAGTTTTTCATAAGCTTGGTGTCTAAGTTCGTCTAATTCGCGTAACTAAAACATTCTTTTCTCACCAACAGCGATGAGATATGGGTTATAATTTTTCAGTGCCCAGTATGCACGGTGTTCAATTTTAAATGGTAAGTGGTAGGTTTTTTTTTCATATATTAGTTTGTATGGTGTAGTACCGGTAGGTGTTTTGTAGGCAGTGCGAAAAGCCCACAGAGCGTCATCGAGTTTTTTTGACCAAATAGCAGGATTGTCTTTAACAGTTTTTTCAAGAATTCTTTTAAGAGCTCTGTTCGTGTTTTCAACTTGACCACTAGTTTGAGGGTGATAAGATGTAGAGAAACGGTGATTAACTCCATATCTTTCATGGTTTTTCCATTATTTTGTTACAGAAGTGAATACCTTGGTCGCTGATTAGAGCTTTGGGCATTCCGAAATGGCAGAATAGTTTCTTCAGAAAAGCGACTACTACTCAGGCATCATTGGTTGGTAACGCTTGAGCTTCGGCCCATTTAGATACGTAATCAACAACGACTAGAATGTATTCAAACTTATATGATTTTGGGAATGGTCCCATAAAGTCGATACCCTATATGTCAAAAATTTCACATACTTGAATGTTGTTTAAGGGCATTTCATCACATTTTGATATATTTCCGGTCCTTTGACATGCTTCACATAAGCGGACTAGAGTATGAGCTTCTTTGATGATTGTTGGCCAGTAAAATCCTGAATCAGGGACTTTTTTAGCAGTTATGTTTGGTCTATAATGTCCACCTGTTGGTCCGTGGTGACATTGATCTAAAATGATTCGGGTTTCTAGACCAGATATACAACGTCTGATCATACCGTCTGAACATACTTTGAAGAGATAAGGTTCCTCCCAAAAGTAATGTTTGAGGTCAGAGAAGAATTTATTCTTTTGTTGATATGTCATTCCCTTTGGTATAATATTACCGACTAGGTAGTTTGCAAAGTCTGCGAACCATGGTTCATTAATGTTGATTTCCATAAGAGTTTCTCCGGGAAAGTTATCATCTACTTCACTATCATCGCTTGTTTCATCATTTTCGATTCGGGATAAGTGATCGGCTGCAACATTTTCTGTTCCTTTTCTATCTTTGATTTCTATGTCAAATTCTTGCAGAAGTAAAATCCATCGAATAAGGCGTGGCTTAGCATCTTGCTTTTTAAATAAGTGCTTTAGAGCTGAATGATCAGTGTGAACAATAGTTTTTGAGAGAATAAGATAGGATCTGAATTTGTCAAATGCAAAAACTACAGCCATAAGTTCTTTTTCGGTTACGGTGTATTTTTGTTGAGCGGAATTAAGGGTTTTGCTTGCGAAGTAGATTGGGTGAAAGTTTTTACCATCTTTTTGACCTAAGACGGCTCCTATAGCGAAATCACTTGCATCACACATAAGTTCAAATGGAAGATTCCAGTTTGGGCTTACGATCACAGGAGCACATGTGAGTTTCTCTTTCAATGATTCAAAAGCTTTTTGACATTCACCATTGAACTCAAATGGAGTGTCTTTTTCGAGCAGTTTAGTTAGAGGTCGAGCAATTTTCGAGAAGTCTTTAATAAAACGTCGGTAAAAACCGGCATGTCCGAGAAAGCTTCTAACACCTTTGATATTAGTAGGGGGTGGAAGTTTCGAGATTACATCGATCTTTGCTTTGTCAACTTCAAGTCCTGTACTAGACACCTTGTGTCCGAGCACAATTCCTTCTTTGACCATGAAGTGACATTTTTCCCAGTTTAAGACGAGATGAGCGTCTTTACAACGTTGGAGCATTTTATCGAGATTATTAAGGCATGTGTCGAAAGAGTTTCCGAAGACGGAGAAATCGTCCATGAATACTTCGACGGATTCTTCGATCATATCGTGAAAGATTGCCAACATACATCTTTGAAATGTGGCAGGAGCATTACATAGACCGAAAGGCATTCGCCTATAAGCGTATGTTCCGAAAGGACAAGTGAATGTTGTTTTTTCTTGATCATTAGGATCGATAGGAATTTGAAAATACCCAGAAAAACCATCGAGGAAACAGAAATATTTATTTCCCGCGAGTCTTTCTAGCATTTGATCCATAAAAGGTAAGGGAAAATGATCTTTTGCGGTTGCTTCATTGAGTTTACGATAATCGATGCATACTCGCCAACCCGTAATGGTTCTTGTTGGAACAAGTTCATCATTTTCGTTGGTGACAACTGTAATACCACCTTTCTTTGGTACACAGTGGATAGGACTAACCCAAGGACTATCGGCAATTGGATAAATTATACCGGTATCCAAGAGTTTCACGATTTCTTTTTTGACAACTTCCTGCATGTTCGGATTTAACCTTCTTTGTTTTTGGACAACGGGTTTCTTATCATCCAGAAGTTGTATCTTGTGTTTACAAAATGATGGGCAAATACCAGGATTATCTGTTGTTTTCCAAGCAAAGGCTTGCTTATGCTTTTTAAGGACAAATATGAGTTTGTTTTTCTTTGCTTTGGATAGCTGAGATGATATGATAACATGAAGAAAGGAGGGTTCTTCCAGGAATACATATTCCAGATTATCAGGAAGAGGTTTAAGTTCGAGATCCGTAGGAGGTTTTTTGAGAGATGTTTTGATCTTATAATCAGTATTGATGTTGATTTTTTCGAATGGCGGATCTTCGGTATCAGATTCAGAGTCAGAGTTTTCATCGGCAGTCATTGCCATGAATTCATCAAATTCAGCAAAGATTTCTTCTTCGAGAAGAGTTCCTTTAATGGAATGAAGAATTTTACTACCTTCATTTAGAAGAGCGTCGAAATCTTCTTCTAAGATTTCATCGATGACATCGATACTAAAACATGTATCATCGTTTGAATAGGAGTGTTTCATTGCAGAATCGATATTGAAAATCATTCGTTAAGTTCCAACTCCAAGGTTGAGTTGTTTCTGTTTAACTCGAATTACTGCGTCAGCAGTGTGAAGAAAGGGTCGTCTTAAAATAAGTGGAACTTTACTATCTTCTTGCATTTTCGGGAAGAATAAGAATTCAGCAGGGAAAGTGAATTTACCAACTTCAATAGCATAAATTTTAGCTATGCCATCAGGGTATTGGAATGATTCAGTCAGCTAATCTTACGCTATTTTAGTTGAGTGTTTAAGGAATTTCAGATGGATAATTTGCTATAGTGGAATATGGCATTAGGTTAATGCTTTAGCACTTAGGTCGGCTTATAAGGCATTGCAGGAGAAGTTTTGTGAAATTTCATGGAATTAGAAAACTTTATGGGGTCTTCGGTTTAGGTGGAACTTTGTTTTGGATCATCGCTGAACTTTCGTCGCTTAAGAAAGCGGCATAAATTTGTTTGATTTTATGTTTGTTGCTTATTAGTTCCTTGAGAAATTTTCCATAATTAGGCATTCCGGCCAAGACATCGATGAGAGGTACATTGATTCGAACTGCGCGGATTACGTCGAGAAATTTTCCGTATTGAGCTTCCATTTTTTCTTTCCTTAGACGTTGAGGATACGGGATTTTTGGTTTGTATGGTTTGGGTAATGTAGTTTCCTTGACTGGTTTTGGATTTTGAATTTTCGGTTGTGGTGTAGGTTCTTCGTCTTCTTCATCGCTATTGTCGAAATTGATAGGGTTTTCAAGATTAGTTTGTTGATCATTTAAGTTCAATGGTGGGTTCTAGGATTTACCACTTCTTGTGAATACGACATTCACATGCTCATTGCGAGATTGTGGTGGTTGGTAGACTTTAGAATTGTGTCCTTTTGGGTTTGGTTAAGTGTTACTGGGAAGAGATCCAGAAGGTCGACCAGATTGCTTGTCAGCAACTTGGTTTCAAGGTTTTGAATTGAAGCTTGATGATTTTTGGCAACGGTTTCGAGTTGAGTTTTAAGATCCATGAACATTTCTTTGACGAAAGCGTTGGTCAATTGCTGAGATTTCATGAAATCGTTGAATTGTTTTTGAAGATCGTATGGTTTATCATCAGTATTGGATCGGTAGTTGTCTCGATTGTAACTACTTCGTTTATTTGAACGCCAATTATCGCGATTCGAGTCTCGGTTTCGGTAATCATTGTAAAAACAAGTCTTACGAAAAGTTTGCATGAATTTAGCTTCCTCCTCACGGGACATAGGTATATCATCTTCATCAAGATAGGGTTTTGTTTTTTTAGCATTGGTTTGGAGTTCTTTATACTGAGCATCCATTTTTAGGGTCATGGCATCCATTCAGGCCATAATTTTGTCTGTATTGGAATTACTGCTACCTTCATCGGCGAAAGCAACGGTTTTTTTAAGATATGGTTTGGTTTTTTGATTTTTAGCCCAATCGAGCTTGAGTAAGACTTTATCTTACAGAAGCTGATAAGCTTGATTTGGTGTTTTATAGAGGAAAATACCACCAGCTACGGCATTTAGAACTTCTTGGGTTATTTCTCTTAGACCATGAGTTGGACATATTGTGACCATGACGGTTATAGATTCGTTCTCGTGTTGAGAGAAAGCTTGGATTTCCCGAGGAGTCGGTTAGAGATTCGTTCTCGTGTTGAAAGAAATGCTAATGAAAGCGGTTCGAAGTTCATCCCATGTTTCTATAGTTCCTTCATTGAGTTCGTCCGGCCATGTTTTTGCTTCTCTAGTGAGTGATATGGGAAACATCATTAGGAGGACGGCTTCATTTTCAGTATCTCTATATTTAAACATATCGCATATTCCAAGGAATTTGTGAATGTGTTTATGAGGATCGGTTTTGGTTCTTCCATCAAATTGGTTTCCTTTGACAAGAGTTAAGTGGTTACCTTTGATAGCAAATTCGTTAGCAGTTTCAAGAATATTGATTGCAGAACCAGGAGTCGGAGCGACAACATGGTCAGTAGCCCACATAAGTGCATCATCCATTGGGTAAAGGATTTCAAGAGTACCTAGAAATTGACGGAAGTGGTTGATGTCGAGAATTGGTGGATAGACAATTCTCGGGTTTTTAGGTGGATTGTTTCTTTGATCGAATGGAACTCTTTTGTTTCGTCGACGACGTCTTCGATTCAGAGCACGTTTAGGTTTAAGCAATGGTTCAACAAGTTCAGAATTGGAAGCACGTGTATGCATCCAAAGGAGAATTTGTTCGGGTTAGTTTGCCAAAAAACTATACGGCGATTTGAAAAAAGAGGAGGAGTTAAAGAGATTTTCCAAAGTTTGACTATAGAACAGCTAAAAAATCCCCGGCAGCGACGCCAAAAACTTTGATGTGTTTCAAAAGCTTTAAATTTATAAGACTGAAAATACCGGAAAATTATATGGAAACACATGGGTAAAAGTATAACCCACGTATGCAGTATAATCTTTTTAGGTAAGACCAGGTCGTCCACAGGGATTAAAATGATGTTTGAATAATCAGAAAGAAAAGAGACTTTAAATTTTTTGAAAATAACATTAGTTTTATCAATGATAATAAATATGACTACTCAGATAGTTGAGAATAATTTATAAGTGTTGGAAATGATTTGACCTTGAAGATGGGACTTTAATTTATAAAAATGATTTCTCATCAGAAAACGTTTTTACGAATTAACTTAAGACTTATATTTAGTTAACTAGACCAAATGTGTCACTCAATTAATCTAGTTATTATTATATCAAAGCTTATTTTGTTTATCAATTTACGAAAGTAGATTTCTCAACACAGACGTTAAAGACCATAGACAAATCTTTAAAACCACATAGATCATAACGGATCTTTTGACCTATACCGATATGATTATATATTCTAAGTTCATAAGCAAAAATAGATAAGATAAGGTATAACAGATTTGCAACATAAGCTTAAGATTAAAACGATCAAGATCATACCAAACACTTATTCATTATCGTAACTTCATCGAGTAGTATTTAGCTTCTCATGGCTAAGGAGTTCATAACAAAAGTACACTTTATATAAACTTCCATTATTTTAACAACTAGGTAAGTAAACTTCTTCGTTCTTGATCATTAGATCTTTTTCTTCTAAGGAAAATGTGTTTCTTGGTGTTTTAGTGAAAGGAGGGAGAGTATGTGTGTGTAAAATAGGATATAATGTGAGGAATGATTGTGTGGAATGATGCAAATTCGCCCTCAATTTATAGGCAAGATTGGGTGCAAAGTGCGACACACTTAGGAAAAAGTACGGCGAACTTTGGGAGTTAATGCGATTACATTTAATGACTTTTACTGGAAGTGCGGCGCACTTGCAAATAAGTGTGGCGGTTTTGAGGAGTTAATGCAGGTGCATTTATTAGACTTTAATTCTTCAAACTTTAGGATAATGTGCGGCGCACAATATTATAAGTGCGGCGGTTTTGGGTTTCAGGGGAAAGTGCGGCGCAAAATGTAGCAAGTGCGGCGGACTTCTTGAACTTTGGCTAGAAATCTTTTCTTTTCGTGTATTCGTTTCCCAAAGTGTATAGATTCATGAGCTTGGGTCTCTAAAGTCTTCAAGTGAACCTATAAGAAATTCAAGCTTAATTAAGTACCAAAAGTTCACGAGAAATGATAGAATAAACATAAATAATGCCATAGAAACATGTATAATTTGGGCGTTATCAGATATTCTGCTCTTTGTGATAATGATAAACAACATAGGAAAAAGATTGATGAACAAGAGATTTTATTTGATAAGATGAGTCATCAGTTAATTGAGATGAATAATAATGTGCTAAGGCTTCAAGAGAAAATTTTAGAAAAAGAAACGAAAATTTTAGATTTAGAAGAGTGCTTGCGTAACAAGGATTTAGAAATTGAAAAGTTTTAAGCAAGAGTGAATGATTATGAAGACAAACTTCATAAAATATCAGACTAACGCTTTAGACAATACATTGATGATCATGTCCTTCTTATAGAAAAAAGGATAAAATGTATAATGGTCGGAAAAAGGAAATAGGTTTTTGATAATAAAGTTTTTTTTGTAAAGAAAAAAGAATTGAGGGACCCTAGTCTGTACGATGAAAAGGGTTATTTGTCTAGGGTTACTACGATGTTTCTACTCATTTTCGTTGAAGCTTTGGAAATTGAAAAATTTTAAAGAGCAATAGAGAATAAAATTGAGTTTGCATACGATTATGGAAATCTGAATGCAAGTTATGTGAATGAAAAGATAAAATTTTCAGATGATTATTTTCAAGAGATAATAAATCCATATTTTGAAAAGATTGATTCACCGTTTTCAGCAAACTTGTTCACTCAAACCATTATGTTCCAAAAGTGATTTTAGAATTAGATCATTATTGATTTGAAGCATGATTAGTAGTGAGTCTTTTGGAAAAAGAAAAAGAAAATTTAGAAATCATTGAGTCTTTGAAATCAAAAAGTTTTGAGTAAAGTGAAAATGCAATTTATGAATCAGAAAATCAAAGTGAAAATGATTGTCAAGAAGTTGAAAAAGGTTGTGATAATTTGGAGAAATCAAAAGTGATTGCTCCAAGAATGTTTCAAATAAATGTGTCACAAAGTGTTTCACCAATTTTCAGCGTTATAAAAACGTCTTGTGCTGTAAATATATGTTGTGAAATAATACAAAAATAAAAAGACGTAAGAGAACATCATCAAAACAAAATGACAAACAAGTGAATAATGATGTATTGCGTGCTAATAGATTTTGTTCATTTTTCAAATTTAGACACATATAGTAGTGTTAGAAGACCTAAGCATAGCGATGTTATATGGAGAAGGAGGGGACGTCTATTACTTCTAATGTTGATTTGTTTTTGTTGTCATTCAAAATTGAAACAAAGAGTTAAGCGATATTCTCGCAAAGATTGTTGTCATGTAATAATTTCATCATGAAGGACAATAGAAGATGCTTATGCGTGTAATGATGCTATGAATGTTTCTTGTAATTCTAGATTGCATGCTTCTTGTGATGTGAATGATTATGTTTGTTTTTAATGATGTAAGCTATTAGAAAACTCAAGTTTAGCAAAGATGCCTTTTAGGAAAATAGCCTCCATTGATTCTTTGAATGTGCATTCTAGGGGGGGGAGTAATTCGAATAATTCTTTACCTAACTGTGTTTTAGGTGGCTTCCTTAAATGCAAACGGTTAGCTTGGAACCCGTAGCTAATTATTGGATTCCAAAGTCAAGCATCTAATTGATAAAATTTTCTATGACACCTAATCTCATCGGGACCTATTTTCACATGGGTACCCAAAGTTTGTTGAATGTCTTTGGTGTTTTATTTATTACAGATTGTCCAAATTTGTCTTTGGATCATCGATTCGGGATGTTCAAAGCATATGACGGGTAATCGTGCTCTTTTGACAAACTTGTGGAAAAGTTATCTTGGGGACTGGTATTCGCCATTTGGCAATAATGATTTTGCGGTGATTGCTGGCTATGGAGATGTTGTTATTGGTTCCATGACGATCAAGAAAGTTTACTATGTCGAAGGTTTAGGACATAACTTATTTAGCGTTGGACAATTTTGTGATAAGGGCCTTGAAGTCGCTTTTCAAAAGTCTACATGCTTTGTTTGAAATAAAGATGGTGTAGATTTGATTACCGGTGATCATTCGTAGAATTTGTATACTATTGCTCTTAACGAAATTGCATCAAATTTTTCGGCTTGTCTCCTAGCAAAGGCTTCTTCTTTACAATCTTAGTTGTGGCATCAACATCTTTCTCATTTGAATTTCGCCACAATCAATAATCTTGTGAAAAGCAATCTTGTTCGAGGTCTTCCTAAAATGAAATTCGAGAAAGATCAGTTGTGTTCTGCTTGTGAACAAGGGAAGATTCATCGGAAACATCACAAGTCTAAAACGACTTTTTCTTCAAATAAGCCACTTTATCTTCTTCATATGGATTTTATTGTTGGTCCGCTTGCGTGTAGGTCGGAAAAGTATTAACGGGGAAAGCAGATATGTGTTAGTTATTGTCAATGGATTTTCATGGTACACATGGTATTCCTTTCTTCATTCAAAAGCACTTTTCTTCATTCAAGATGAAGATTGTGATAGTGATGATTTCATTCATCCAAGAATGAAAACCCAAGATAAAATCGTCAACTACTTTAAGTTCAGCATGTTCGAACTGATAATGGTACTGAGTTTAAGAACAAAACTCTTGCTAAGTTCTTTGATGAGGTCGGAATTTGTCAACAATTTTCTGCTGCAAGAACGCCACAGCAAAATGGTGTCGTGGAAAAGAGGAATCGAACCTTAGTCGAAGCTGCAAGAACTATGCTTACATTTGTAAACTTACCATTGTTTCTTTGGGCTGAAGCCATCGCAACAGCTTGCTTTACACAAAATCGTTCAATTATTCACAAACGTTTCGATAAAAATCCTTATGAGCTCATTAACAAGAGAAAACCAAACATCAAGTTCTTTTATGTGTTTGGTTGCATATGTTATCTTCTCAATGATTATGATGATGTTGGAAAGCTTAAGGCAAAAGGGGATATTGGAGTGTTTGTTGGATATTCAAAAGAATCTGCTGCATTCAGAGTTTACAATAAACGTACTCGAAAGATACACGAGAGCATGAATGTGAATTTTTATGAGATTTCAGAAATGGCTTCTAAATAGTTCAGTTTAGAACCCGGTTTATCTAATTTAAACGAAACATGAAAATCTTCAAATCCAACGGTTTCACAAGTTTCAGAAATTTCAAAGAAAGATTTGGAAGATTTATTTCACAATTTTTACGATGAGTATTTTGATTCTTCAAAGATAACGAAATATCTGACAACGAATGTTGAAACTTCCAACAACGAAATTCTTTCGCACGAAGGAGAAGTTTTTCATGAGGTTTCTGAATCATTTCAAGAGGAATCTTCTTCATCTTCATTGAATGATGACGTTCAACAAAGTTCAGAAGAAGTAATGGTTCCTCCAACAAATACTCAATTGATTTCAAATAACATGGTTCCTAATGTGAATGAAGCAAGTTCATCACATAATGTGTTTAATGAACGATTGGAAGATGCTTATTTTGATGCAAGTACAACGTTCCATGATCCTTCCAATGTTCATACATTCTATCAACCTTACCCACATGAGAAAAAGTGGACTAAGGATCATCCACTTCATAAAATAATTGGTGATCCAAAGTCGAGTGTTCGTACAAGAGAACAACTAGCAAATTCATGTTTCTTTGCATGTTTGCTAAGTAGTATTGAGCCTGCTAACATGGCTGAAGCTTTGAAAGATGCTGATTGGGTCAGTGCAATGCAAGATGAGCTTGATCAATTTGCAAGATTAAAAGTTTGGAGATTAGTTCCTCGACCCAAAGGCAAGACTATCATCAAAACTAAATGGATCTTCAAGAATAAGAAAGATGAAAGCAGTTTGGTTATTCGAAACAAAGCAAGGCTTGTAGCTGTAGGATACTGTCAACAAGAAGGCATTGATTATGATGAGATGTTTGCTCTAGTTGCTCGAATTGAGGCTATACGCTTATTTCTTGCATATGTTGCTCATAAGGATTTCACGGTCTTTCAAATGGATGTAAAGACGGTGTTTCTCAATGGAATTCTTAAAGAGGAAGTATATGTTGGTCAACCTCCAGGTTTTGTCAACAAACAATATCCAGATCATGTGTATGCTCTCGAAAAAGCTCTGTATGGTTTGAAACAAGCACCTCGAGCATGGTATGACGTTCTTTCAAAATTCTTGATAGATAGCGGTTTCCAAAAAGGTTCAATCGCTACTACTCTTTTCATTAAAAAGAAGGGTAAACATATAATGTTAATTCAAATATACGTTGATGACATTATATTTGGCTCAAGGAATCCAAAATATTGCACGAAAATTTCAGAATTAATGGTAAAACGTTTTGAAATGAGTATGATAGGAGAAATGAAATTCTTTCTCGGGCTTCAAGTAAATCAATTTTCAAACGGGATTTTCATAAATCAATCCAAGTACATTCTTGATATTTTGAAACGATTTAGAATGGAAAATTGTGATACGGTTCCCACTCCCATGGTTGAACAAGCTAAACTCAAACTTTATTTAGTTGGAAAACCAGTTGATCATACTGATTATGATAGTATGATTGGATCGTTAATGTACCTTACTTCGAGTAGGCCAGATATAATATTTGCAACATGTATGTGCGCTAGATATCTGGCAAACCCAAATGAACATCATGTATCAGCCGTCAAAAGGATCTTTTGATATCTCAAAGGGACTATTAATTTAGGCCTTTGGTATCCGAAAGATTCTGGCTTTGATCTAACTGCTTATTCAGACGCAGACCATGCAGGATGTCACTTAGATCGAAAAAGTACATCTGGCAGTGTTCAATTTTTAGGTGACAAGTTGGTGTGTTGGTCATCCAAGAAGCAGAATTGTGTGTCTATTTCTACAGCTGAATCTGAATATGTTGCTGTTTCGGGCTGTTGTGCTCAAGTTTTGTGGATGCGTACTCAGTTGACTGACTATGGCTTCTTCTTCGACAAAGTACCGATTTACTGTGATTCAAAGAGTGCTATTGCAATCTCGTGCAATCCGGTACAACACACTCGAACAAAACACATTGATGTGAGGTATCATTTTATAAAGGATCATGTTGAAAAAGGAACAATAGAGTTATATTTCGTCGGTACTGAATTTCAACTTGCGGATTTATTCACGAAATCTCTGCCTGAAGCTCGATTTAAGTTTTTAGTCGAGAAGTTAGGTATGATGAGTCGTGAAACATAAATTCTTTACCACGAAATGTTTTTGTTAATAACTTTTAGAAAAGACAAAAAGATTTTCTTTTATATAAAATTTTAGAAAAGACAAAAAGATTTTTCTTTTATATAAAATTTTTACAAAAATACAAAAAGATTTTCTTTTATATAAAATTTAGAAAATAAAAAAAAAGTTTTTCTTTTAGACCAAATTTAAAAAAAAAAATATTAATTTTTTTCCAGATGAATAAACAGTGCTTAAACTGGGGGGCTTTCGTATAACTCAAGTACGAAACCCTGAGCTTAATTTGATGGCTTGTGTTACATTTCAGTACAATAACCCGTGCCTTTAAGGAAAAGGATGGTGTATGCTTCAGTGCATCTATCTTTGAAAAGATGAGAAGTTCTTATTTGACTTGAGTCATTGATAAATATTTTTCCAAAATCTTTATGTGGTTACGTAAATGATAAAATAATTTGTCTTTAAAAGGCTTTTGATATTCATGGGATGCGTTACAATCGCATTCGGATTTTTAAACAATGTTGGTTCTTTCAAATAAAATCAATTTTAAATTGGTTTCTTCAAATCGATGTACTCTTTGTGTAATAGTGGTCTAAAGGTATTATATAAGGACTCAGACGTGCAAACATGGAACTTACCCTCATAAAGGTTTAACGAAGATATGGTATTTTTAAGGGGGGGGGTCCGTATATGTTGTTGAAAATAGTTTTCCGAAAAGAAACAGAGAAATGGAATAATTGTGTTAATCTTTTCACCTTACATTTCCGTATTTTTGGTTTTTAGCTCTTGTTAAAATAATGTTTTTCTCGGTCATATGTTAAGGGGGTGTGTCTTTATAATGATTGAAAACTGTTAAAGATCAAATTTTTCTTCATCATAAGTTGTTTGTGGAATGAATGAAAATATAAAGAGAGATTTGTGAGAGGGAATAAATAGAAAGTGCGCAATGGAGAAATCGTAATACTTGTAAATAATTGAAAGTATATGTCATGAGCTTCATAAAGCCAAGATACAACACATGAAAAGAAAAAGAAGAAAAGTATGCAAGTAAAAGAAAATGCCACACGCATACAAAAACAAACTGAGTAATTGGTTTTACTTTTTTTCTTGATATTATCAAAATCTCATGATATGATTTCAGATTTTCATCATGGTTTTCAGTGACCTGTCTTTCTAAAGGAATTATCTTGATGTATGTTGATTGAGTTGTATGGTGTGATTTAGTTACTCCCAAAATACTCCTATGATCTTTTAGAACCGGAATTGATCTACCCCAGAGTCTTCCTTCCAATTTAGGAATGCTAGGTCTAGGTAATGGAGTTTGGGGTGTAAAATCGAACATGTTTGAATGCCAAAAGGACTTTAAGTGATAAGCTTTGAATGATAAAACAAATGGAAGAAACTGATAAAGTTGTCAAAAGTGACAAATTATGATTTGAAGATAGAATCTAATGATCAAAGAAATGTACAAGGTTAGAGTTGAAAACGTGAGAGGCTTATAAGAGAAAAGAGGAATGGTGTTTTTCCACACTAGATTAGAAAACCGGGTCTAACTCATAAGGTAACGGATTTATTCGTTATTTTCTGGTATTGAAGTAGACATCTGGAACCAGTGATGCAACAAATGCAAAAACCATATAGCCACTATATACTTCTCAAAATGTATTTGTTGAATTCTCACGGTGATTAAAGCATAATCTATCGACTTCTCATTCCGAGAACTGTTGGTATTGAAATAAAGGGCATTTCTGCTCCTGTCTTGCTTACTAAAAGTGCACAAGAGCTAGAGCACAATTTGATTATTCAATGAAATATCTTTAGGACACAAAAGTACCATTTGTATTTAAATCTATGATATAAATGGTACAATGATATATGTTCCTTTGTGACATTGCTGCTACGTGACATTGACCGGAAAACATTCTGGAGTGAGACGATTAATTAGTATTCACAATGATTGAATGGAATTCTTCCTACCCAGTGATAACATCTTGCCAACGCTGAAAGTAGGGTCACTATTTGGAAAATAGATGGTTTGATGATTCAAATATGTCGTTATCTAGGAATCTATAGGCAGAATCTAGTGGGTTATGTGTTTTCCCAGGGTTAACACAACACTAAGTTTACGAGATCATTGCTTATTTGGTTTTTATGATCATTTTTCCGCTCCTTTTCTTCGAGTTATTGATTGATTTATTTTTCAAATGTTTTCTTTCGGAATTTTTCACAAGCAGGATCTTGTGTCTGTATGAACTTCATGGTTAACTCGTGGAAGATGGTTCTTACCTCTGGATAATTATCCATTTCTTTTTACAACATACAACACACATTTCTACCTTTCACACAAGCATGATACTTTCATCGGAACTTAAAAATGACAAAAGTTTCTTTCAACCTTCACGAGAATGATAGCAATCATATTTGTTGGTTTGAGGGAGCTTATGGGTTATTTTGGGGGAGTATGTTTGTTTATAAAGGGGAGAATGTTTGAGAAAAGAAAAGTTTTTGATTTCAATTTCATGGACTTCAAAGGATATTCTTCACCCGAAGCTTATTTTAGAAGCTTATATGATCATGATGTTCATGATGGATCATAATCATCATGAGGGGGAGAAGATATACGCTTGATAACGTAAGGTCAATTCTAAGTTTATGAAAGGGGAGAAGATATAAAGAAAAAGAATTTTTAAGACAAATCATAGATACCAGACAAGAAATTGAATCAATAGAAATCGCATTATGGTTTTTAAAAGTAGGTTTGATTAAGAAGATAAGATTCGTATTCAAGATTGAGGTTACTTCATCAAGTGTTTTGAATAAGCTGTAGTGTTTTTTAACTTCAAAGAGTCGATCGTGAGGGTTCTACATTTGCTTCGGAATTTACTTACAAGAATATCAACAATGTCTTCAGACAATCAAAGTTTACTACTTCAATATTCAAGAGATGGATATGTGATTGAGGGGGAGCTTAAAGTTTATGAAGATTCATGCGAAAAGTCAAGTGTTTAAGTCTTTTACAAAGAAATGCTCAATCAATATCATCGTGTTTCAAGATCTTTCGTCAGCAACATTATGTGATTGAAATCTACATTCAAGATCAAGTTCAAAGTTAAAGATTTCATACAAGCTATTAAAGAAATCAAGATTGCAATAGAAGGTCAAAGTTAGCTTTTGAGAATGCTGATTTTGAGTTCGAGAGTAGAGTTGATACCTTTAGGGATAAAGACATTCTATCTTGACATTATAAGGGAGAGAAAATTATATCAGGGTGAGATTTGCTTCACAGGTGTCCTCAACTTTCATAAAAGAATTCTCAGCGTCTTTCGTGCTTCAAAGAAAAAGAAATGACATACTTCCATTAACACGATTCAAGCTGTTAAAGAATTCAAGGAAGAAGTCATCATCAAAAAGATATAAGGATAGTTGACCTAAGTAGGATTCATTTTGGGGGAGGAATGTTAGAAATAAAGAATAATGTTCGACTTGTAATCACTATTATAACGTGCCAGGGGGGACTATATATGTTAAGTAAGGCAAAGTTTAGTCAAATAGCTAACCCTTGGGACTTTATATTAGTTATTTTTGACATGAGTTAGCTGTTAACAAACTTCAATTTAATCAAAAGGCAAAGTTTTGGTAATTCTCTCTCTAAACACAAACAATAATTACTCCTCTGATCTTCACCACACTAAATCATACTATATCAAGATATATTGGTTATAATTTATATCGATTTCATTTCATCGCCTTTATTAGTGATTACATTAACATAGTTTTTAAAAATAAAAGAACCATATGAGTTTCTAACACTAAGGTCACTACTAGACGCTACTGATCAATACTACAACACCAATGAACGTATCTAAGGACGGTAGCCCATGTGCTTCCTAGCACACGCCTCTAATCTGCCAACTCTCACTCGATCATAAAATCGGAGACGTCGTATCTGCCTCAGCTCTCTCTGCATACGTGACATGCCGCGCTGGAGTCGATCAAATTCTAGACAACCTCAACACTGCGGTTGCACTTGAACTTCCTGTTATCCCTCTCTAACTCAGCAATCTCTCAGTCAAGGCAGTGACTGCCAACAATAGTCGCTTGTACAGGATTAAACTCATGCGCCTGAATCTCTGGATCAATATCCTGCTCTAAGTGAGGCTCATCACTACCCCTGACAATAATATCATCCCTCAAACTAGTCTCTCTAGGATCAACCTCTACATCTGCCGAATAACCAGAATCCCTAATCCTCTTAGGCGATGGTATCAAATCAGCACGGACGGGAGATAAAGCTCCAAATACATGTGGTAATGCAGGTACAGATGCCATAGGGGACCTACGTCTCTTGCGAGATGGCCCCACAAAAGTACTAGGTAAATCAGAAGAAGAATGATCAGACAATGAGTGTCTCGAAGAAGAATCAGATGAAGCATCCGAATGAAAATCTGTTGATGCCTCTGATGATGAATCTGAAGAAGAATCTTGAGCTGAATCATCTGGAGAAAAATAATCTGATGAAAAATGATTGACAGAATGTCTCACAGCAAGTTGCTAAACAGGTAACAGTCCAACCCTCTTCCTCGCAGTCATCATGTGTACCGGCCCATTAAGATGGTAGCGGTACGGTCGACCATGAGGAATAGGTTATCCATGTGCTAGAATCATAACTCGACGACGAGGTATGACAGGTGATCTCTGGGTAGAAGAGGTAATCTCAGTGAAAGGTGTACCATGGGTAGGTGATGGTGGTGTATCTGGTGTATCACTGTTTGTGGTGTCGTCAGCCGATGATAAAAATGGTGAGATAGCTGGTAATGGTGGTATATGGTCTGATGATGGATCCTCAGATGGATCAGACTCTGAATCAGATGCAGGTGAGTAATCAGGAGAAGCTGGTGTATAATCTGGGGATGGTGGTATAGTAGGTGCTATGATAGGTGTCTCTGTGGGTATCACTGTAGTGTCAGTCTGAGTAGTGGGTGAAGTAATCACTGGTGTAGTGTCGAGAATAGTAGTAGGGATAGTACCGAACAAGATTCACTCGTCCAATAGGTGTCCCCACGCTATCCTCAGATGAATCCGAAGAAATCGAGATAACTGAAATAGCCATAACCTGCACAAGCAAAGTTCATATAAATCATCTTTATATCAACCATGCATGATGCAACAATATGAATGGGTGAATGGGTAAATGAATGAATGCAAAATGAATGAATGAATGAATGGATGAGTCATCGAGTACGTCATGATGGGATGAAATAAGAAACACTTAGAAATATTAGATATACTTAGTATTTAATACGTATATTTTATTTACGTAACACTTAGCTATGTATACGGACTATGTAAATACACTAAGTGCACATAATCACGTAGGATCCACATACTGTTATAGTTCCAGCATATCTTATACTACCTGGTTCTCTATAACCTTGGCTCTGATACCAAACTGTCACACCCCCAGACGGGGCCTGGACGGAACACGTGTCCGGAGGCGTGACTTGATTGATCATCTCAAGTACAAAGCATAAAGAACGACCTCTAAGGGTACGTTTTGAAAATAAACACCGTTGCATAGATTAAAAATAATAATATAAGTTTTACATCGATTAAGATCCAAAGATTCAAGTTAAAATGCGGAAGCTGTAAATAGTTTCAACAACGGTATTTAAAACACAGAAAAATCTCTTGGTAAACCGGAGTAGCATATAGACATCCATATAAGTCAAACAACATCATCCTTGCTAAGCGACCTGCTAAAAACATGCTTAAAACGGTCAACACATAGTTAGAGTGAATTCATAGGTTTGGTTCAAACGTTATTATAGTGGACCACAAGTTATCAACACGTATGCGACAGTTATAACAAATACAACTTCACATAAAAAGGTATTTACGTTGCGCTAAGCTCATGACACCGAAGCTAATTACGTTTATAGCAGTACATTGCTAGTTGAACAATCCCCCGAGGTATCTGACCAAACTACCTTCTTAATTTCGACCTGGTATATATCCGTTTAACGGGCACCCCGTGGTTTAGTGAGCGCTACTCACCCGATAGGGATAAATTAGTCCCAATGAGATCTATTAATAACATTCGCGCTCCCGCGACCTGTCCTCCATGTCGAGAAATTGACAGTTCATATAAGTGGGGCAGGTAGTGTCTTAAACGCTACTTAGGCAACACGTAAACCAAGGAAAATCCACGCAAAGTACTTGTGTCCATATTTAAAAGCAAGCAATGTTTTCCACCCAAGTTATAAAACATTTATTCAAAACGAGTAAAAGAGTGGGGCTATGAACTCACCTTGATGATAAGGTAAAGAGTATACGTCAAAAGTATGGTCACTTGGAATGAACGGCGGTACACGGGTATGACCTAAAAGAATATGGGTTTTTGATTTAGATTCGAATTGGTTGATCGTACAAATTGATGCATGCACGTTCATTTGTCATTTTTAGTAAACGTTAGTTGTATATTTAAAAACGTTAGTGATCGAGTTTTACGAAACGTACATATATAATATTATATTACTTATATAAATATTATATTTGTTATGTTAATACGAGTAGGTACCTTGATTATTATCATTTAAATTTCCCAAATAGTTATGTAGTTTAATCGAAGTAATTTCGTTTATTTATGTTTTTCCAAATATATGTTTCTAAGTATAAAGATTTTTACAAAATTTCGGCATGACCCGTTCGTGTTTACACGTTTTCCAAAGTCGTAGACTTTAATTTAATACCACTTTCAAACCACTTTCCATATTTACAATTTACTCGTCATCACATCCATTATTAATTGTAACGTTCGACGTCTAAAAATAATTAAACGTAAAACATCTAAATCGTACACTATTAAATAAGTCACTCACGAACTTATCCAATAAACTACACCGTAGCTTTTATGCTTTGGCGTTTTGCATATATGTTGGGCTTTGGCCCGTTACGTCCGAAAATGTAGTTTTACTTATCCATTTAATTCGATAAGTAAAATATTAAGAAATAAATACGCGACCTCAAGATAAGCTATCAAATAAGCTCACAATAAGTCAAGTATAATAAGCCAAACCATATGAGCTTAAGAATAATCTCATGGTGTTGGGTTTTGTATGTGGGACGTAGCTTTAAGCTTTAATAAACTATATTCGAGCTTATTTATTGAGCCGAATAAGTTTATCATTTGTCCTTTTACAAAAAGCTAGAAAATAAGCTAACAAAATATATGTCAAGGCAAAGTATGCTAAACAATAAATCTTTCTTTATTTTTCATTTGGGCCGAAACATATATATAAGCCCTAATAAGCTCACAATAAATAAATAAGCTTTCCACAAACTTTTTAAACATAAGCCGAACAAAATGAGCAATAGCATATCATTTTTATTACACGAAAATAACCACGATCACAAAACTAACA
Organism: Tanacetum coccineum; assembly: GCA_026074375.1. Lineage (NCBI taxonomy): Eukaryota > Viridiplantae > Streptophyta > Magnoliopsida > Asterales > Asteraceae > Tanacetum > Tanacetum coccineum. Next base: position 83,561 of record BQNB010004765.1, on the reverse strand, counting down.
TCTCCTTATATTTATTTATGTATGGTTCGAAATATATGAACACCCTTCTAGGGTTTATGTAGTTTTTAAACCTTTGTTTTTACAAAATAAATTGTACAACTAGTATGTATGCATCATGAGAAGTATAAAAGTACAAGTTATTTAAGAATTTGAAGACTTACAAAAATTAGAAGATTTAGGTGATGAACAAAGATTTATAACAACCCAAATGTTGTTTAACAAATACCCGGATGATACAAATGATCAAACCTTCAATAAATCTTCAAGTGTTTTTGATCAAAGATGAAAAATGAATGTGTTTGGTTGGTGTTTTTGGTTCGGCAATAGTGAAAGAAAGAAAGAAAAGATGGAAAAGTTTTATGTGTGTGAGAATGGAATGAACAAATGAAAGTAACCAAGTTATATAAATCAAAGTTTACTTCACACACTCAAGGTGTGTGTGTGTGTACCGAAATATAAGACAAAAGATGGGAGGGGGGACCAAAATGATCCACCAATGAGAGTTTAGCTAGTTTTTAACATGTATATACTCTTGTCTTATTCCATTTTGAATTTCAAAACTTGTCCACCAAGTCCATGGTGTTGTTGGTGCACCGAAATTTGCAAGAGGAGGGGGGGACCATTTCATTTATTATAACTTTGTGCTAGTGCTCTCAAAATGATTAATTTCAAGTCTTGCATGCTTAAGCATATAGATTAGGTAAAACACGATAACGCAGTAACGAAACATTAACGTATCACCAAAAATATAAATATTTAAACATACTTAAAAACATAAAAACGTGGCTATTGCCAAAATACTACAACGTTTGGTGTCCCGGTTCGCTCCCGAAGACTATTCTCAGATAATAACGAAACAACTTCCCGGTTAAACGGCAAAGCTAAACGAAACATTTAAAAATTCAAATTACTACACGGAAACGGCTAACTTGTTGAATGGAAAATCTCGGGTTGTCACACAAACCAGATGTTGACACTTTATCCATTGATGACTTATATAATAACCTTAGGGTTTTTGAGCAGGAACTCACAAGTACCTCAAAATCATCTGCAAGTGCTCAAAATGTTGCTTTTGTTTCACACAGCAAGAGCAACACTAACAAGGTTAAGTCTGGTCATACTGGTGCCTACAGTACTTATACTCCTTCTACTTCTTCAAACAATATTCCAGAAAGAGAAGTTCTTGCTTGGGTTTGTTTTGGGTTTGTTTTGGTTTTGCCTGATGAAGTTATGTTATTCACTCTTTGCAAAACAATCAAAAGATATAGACATTTCTTCATGACGACCTAGACAGATGATGATATGGACATTGAAGAGATGGACATAAACTGGCAGATAGCAATGATTGCTATTCGAATGAAGAAGTTCTACAAGAAGACTGGAAGGAGAGTCCCGAATTGAAGAGAAAACAAACCTTTGGTTTTAACAAAAAGAACTTTAATGCTTCAAATTTCACAACACAGGTCCATTTTGCTAGGGAATGCCCATACCCCCCCACCCAAGGGAAAAATGATGCAATAAGCGAGACTCTTTTTATCAATAGTCAAGGAGCTGAAAAAAAAGAGCCAGAATCAGAATTGTTTGCTGACTAATGTATAGATGGTAGTGGACAATTGGGGAGAACCTACAAAAGAAGCATTACGACACATCAAGCACTCAGGCAATTAGTTATCAAATAATGAGGTTATACATTATGTTCTAAAACTAGCATTGATTCATATATAAACTTAAGCACGTGTGAAGAACAAACAATCAGTAAGGTGAACAAGAAGTAAAAATACATGTCATAGTGATCAAGCTGAATAGAAATTAGAAGCCAAGTTTGTTACTTTTCAAAAGCTACCATTATCTTTTAAATGAACACGTACATTTCAGGGCAAATGCATTATATGGAAAAGATGAAAATCTTAAAAAATATACAAATAGAATGAAAGCTTGTAAAAGAAAAGGAACAATTGCAGAAAACAGTAGATTCATGGAAGGATTCTTCTAAAAACCTTTGGAAATTAGTTGATTATGGTATGATTTCACTTGTAAAGTGTTTGCCGTTTAGTGGTATGAAATAAAATCAAATGATGAGGTTTTAAGCTATGAGGAAGCAATGAATAGTACTGTGTTTAATTGTACTGCAGAAGACTTCATTGACAAACCTTTGTACAGTAGATTAACAGTTTCAAAGGAGTTCCACATCCCTTATCTTGGGACTATACTCCTAAACCACAACAGGAAATTGATGAATCTTTGTATGTTTATGGTAAAAAGGGACCTCAAAAGCCTGAAATTAGTAACTCAGATGACACATCCAATGAGCATTCTACCTGTCAATCAAACGATAGTGAAGGATCTTTTGGAAAACCCTCTGAGCACTCTTCTGAGTCTGAATCAGAAAGTATAAGTGTACCAAATGAGATGTCTACGTCTAAGTCTGTTACAACTAATGAAAAAGATGTGTCTGAATCAAAAGAAGTTGAACCTAGTTGTGAAACACACGTAAAAACTCATAGGCAACAAATGAAAAATCAAGAGACACATAAAGTTTTAAATACAGAATTGGAATGAAAATACTGAAAGATGGACTATAAAGGTACTCTTTCATCAAGAAAAAGTATTTTGTTTGTGGAAGCCTAAGTCACTTGATAAGAGATTGTGACTTTTATGAAAAGAAAATGGCAAGAGAGGCTGAGCTTAAGAATCAAAGGGTTTTTAATACTGGTAATGAAGTGACCAAACCAGTATGGAACAATGTAAACAGGGTTAATCATGCTAATCACTTTGTACCTAGACCAGTATAACTCATTGTTGTTAGGCATTAGACCTAATGTTAATACTGGTAGGGCAAATGTTAATTCTGTTAGGCAAAATGTTAATTCTGTCAGGTCTAATGTTAATACTGGTAGTTTTAATATTAATACTGTTAAAGCTTAACATCCAATAAATACCAGTAACTCAAACAGGTTTAGTTCTGTAAGACCCCAGGTGAATAAGTTTAATTAAAGGAGTAATTTTTCAAAATCACATTCACCTGTGAGAAGACCCATTGTTTGAAATACAGCAAAAATGTCTTATACTCATGCTGTAAAAGGAAATTAGGGCACTGCTGTTAAGACCTCAGCAGGTTATAATTGGAGGAAAACTAGACCAAACTCCAATTATAATTGTGGATCCAATTTTGTTAGAACTGTAAATGTTAAAGGACCACAAGGCAGACCCAAGCCTGAAAAGGCCTGGGTCCTTAAGAGAAACTAATTTCTCTTTTTCATGTGCAGGATCATCCACTCAAGAACATAAAGGACAAAGGTATATTTGATAGTAGATGCTCAGGGCACATGACTGGTAACAAGGATCTCCTGGATGATTTTGAAGAATGCAAATGGGGATCTGTTACCTTTGGAGGTAGCAAAGGCTACATTACTGGTGTGAAAACTACAATAACCCCAATGGAGACCAAGATGGCATTGACAAAAGATAAGGAAGCTGATGAAGTAGATGTATACTTATACAGATCCATGATAGGTTCTCTCATGTATTTAACTGCCTTTAGGCCTGATATAATGTTTGCAGTATGTGCTTGTTCTCGTTTTCAGGTTACTCCCAAGACTTCACACCTAAATGTTGTGAAGAGAATCTTTAAGTACCTTAAGGGCAAACCCAATTTGGGCTTATGGTATCCTAGAGAATCATCTTTTGACCTGGAAGCTTTCTCAGATAGTGACTATGCTGGGGCAAACCTTGACAGGAAATCCACAACTGGTGGTTGTTAATTTCTTAAAAGCAGATTAATTTCATGGCAATGCAAGAAACAACCCTAAGTGGCTACCCTACAACATAAGCTGAATATGTAGCAGCTGCAAATTTGCTGTGGACACGTATTATGATTCCAGAACAAATGATGGACTAAGTTTCAATTTATGAATACCAAATCCACATTGACAATGAAAGCCACCATTTCATTGTGAAGAATCCTTGATCACTCCAAACAAAGCACATAGAGATAAGACACCACTTTATAAGAGATTCTTAAGAAAAAGCACATTTAGGGTGTAGAAAATACCTCACAGACTTCAAATGGTAGCGCTGACTTAATACCAAAACTTTTGATGACCGAAGGTTTAAATTTCTAGTAGTTTAGATCATTGATATGATAAAGTCCAGACTACTATTTAAGGGAATAATAAATCTTTATTTGTAATCCAAGTAATACTAGTTAGTAGCATTGATAATGCTAGGTTGTATTAATTCTAGTAGTTATTAGAGTACAAAAGACTAGTAGAATAGTGTTTTTGAATAGGCTTGTAGTATGTTTTGTGTGTGGATTAATGTATTTAGGTTATACTTGGATTGCACGAAGGATTGGAGCATGGTTTATAGTAGAACTGAAGGTGTGCAAGAGTTACTTTTGGTATTGTCAAAATTAATTCTGGTAGTTTACTACTTAATCCTGGTAAGCTTATGGTTAGTTCTGACAATATGAGGTTAATACTGGTTGACCAGACTTAAGTCTGGTAGGCGAATATTAATACTGGTAACTCGTCATTAGTACTGTTTGGTCTAACAACTTTGACTTTTCGTTAAATATGACCGTTATAGCAAATTGCGGGTATATTTAAGTGGATAATGATATCAATTGGATAATTACTATTTTAACTCACCTACAATAGTTTTTCTTTATTTAAAAGTGACTATTTTCTTGGAGTGCCAATTGCAATTCATTTTTATTACGCATATAATGTCATATAGCAGATACCATCAGTACTAAGTTACCTAAACGAGTCACACCCAGTTTGAAATAACCAACAATCACAACCTCTCTACTACAATTTCAAAGTAGAGGTCTTTAAAGAATACTGGACAACCATAACCAAGTGGGATTCTTAAGAACCCGAAAAAGTGCAGGGTTTGCAGAGAAGTAGACTTTTTAAAAGGTTCGCATATTAGGTATGCCTTGAGCACATAACTCACTAATTCATGACTCCTTAGTCAAATAGTTATTTTGGAAACTGCAACTGCCTCAACTCTTACAAAATGGACTCTAAACTAAGGAGGCAAACCAAAAATACTCTATGAGTATACAATCCTGAGGCATCTGATCGAAGTAATATTCAATAGCAGATGCTCATAGATTTCCATGTGCCAAATAAGCCCTAAAAGTGGTGGATGGGATCAATTTGGTAGCAATATTGCAACTGCTTTGATTTGTCTTTCCACTGGCAGGGTTTATAACTTTTCAAAATTGATTTTTGATGGAATGGTAGCTAATTTGAAAAGTAAAACTAAGTTTTTGATGTACCCTCGCTTTTTACAAATGATTTTGGAAATACAAACTGAAAGCAAACACCCTTATTTAGCTGTGGCATTGACCAAAAAGATTTTTGGAAACATGAAAATGGGTTTTAGGGGGGTACTAAGACCTTTATTGCCTGCTATGTTGCCTGTTGTTGCTCAAAATGCAGGTCAAGCAGATCAAGCTGAAACTCAATCTCAACCATCATCCTCTACAGTTCCACCACCACCTACATCTCAACCTGCACCAACTAAATCCACACCATTCCACCTACACCTATAACTGAACCAACATCTGAACCTTCATCACCTTCTACTGCACCTGAACATGAAACCATGGAGCACCCCTTTGAGCAACCATCACCTGAACACCAACCATCTTCACCTAGACAAGAATCTGACATTCCACAAACCCAGTCTCCTACTCATACTCATGAGGCAGAAACAGGGCACATATCAGGAGATGATCTTTTTCAACTGATTCCATAGTTAATGACCAGGATTGAAAGCTTGGAGAAGGATCTTAAGCAGACTAAGTAGACTATGGGGAATGCAACAGTAAAGTTGGTGAAGAAAGTTAAGAAAATGGAAAAGTTTGTCAAGAGCAAACGAGTGGTTCTCACTGATTCAGAAGATGAGGCTGCTGAAAATTCTTCCAAACAGGGGAGGAATTTACAAAAAGATGAATCAGAAGTTTTTGAGACTCCCAAACAAGGCAAATCTTCAGGAGAAACAGATATTAGTCCTCAAGGTTTAGAAGCAGCTGAAACTCTAGCTGAAGCCCTTAGTCAAATCAAGACCAAGAGGAGAAATGTTAAGACTAGAGAAAGGAGGAGACTGGATGCTGAATATGTTAGTACTGGTTTCGAAGATGTTAGTACTGGTTTCACAGATATTAAGTCTGCTAGTGAAAAAGTTAGTTCTGGTGGTGAACATGTTAGTGCTAGTCAAAGAGAAGGAAAGGCAGTACTTGAAGAGACTCCTCAGACCAAAAGAACAAAGAAACAAATCAGAGAAGAGCAGGCTAGTTTGGCAGAAATAGCAAGAATACAAGCTGAGGAGGAGGCTGAAAATGCAAGGAGAGAAGAACTAAAAAGACAGGATGAATTGGCTGCAAAAAGATTGCAAGAGGAGTTAGAGTTGTCTGAAGCTCAAAAGAAAAGAATGGCTCAAGTGCAAGAGGCTGCTCAGTTTTATACAGAAGAAGATTGGGACACAATTCGGGCTAAATTGGAAGCAAATGCAGATCTGGTCAAAGAGATTGCAGGAGAAGATGTATCTGAGGCTGATTATGCTCAGAGAATGGTGGGTTTGATAAGTCAGAGAAGAAAACTTATTGCAGAGCAAAAGGCAAAAGCTCAAAGAGATAAACCAATGACTCAGGCTCAGCAAAGACAGTATATGGCCACTTATTTGAAGAATCAGGGTGGATGGAAATTGGCTCAGATAAAGAAGCTTACAGATGAAGAACTTAAAGAAAAATTTGAGTATTTGATGAGAAGCATGGAAAGGTTTGTGCCTATGGATACAGAGAAAGAGAGTAGGAAAAGAACTGGTGTAGAGCTTCAAACAGAATCTTCCAAGAAGCTAAAGTCTGACACAAGGGAGGATGTTTCTGTTCCTAAAGAGAAGGATAAAGAGTCAGTGAAGAGAGAAGAGGAATTTGAGATTAAAAAGCCAGTTTTAAGATATACTAAAAGAAAATCTTTGGCAAGGAAAGGATTGCAGAAGAAGCCTGAATCTGCAAAGTCTGGCACTGAGGAGGATGTTGAAGCCTACATGGAGGAAAGAGTGGATGAACCATCTTCAGAAGAGTTTCCAATGAGTTCAATTCCACAAGGACCAGCACCTGCAAAGATAGTTAAATGGCAGATTATCAAGACTGGAAAGAGAGGTGCTTATCAGATCATCAGGGAAGATAACACAGATGTGGTATATGTGAACTTTCAAGGCTTATTGAATGATTTAACAAGAGATGATCTCAAGGAGTTGTATAGGCTGATGATGTTGAAGTATGGAGATAACAGGCCTGAAGAAGAATTTGAAAGGGTTTTATGGGGGGATCTAAAGACTATGTTTGATCCACCATCTGAAGAGGATGCTATTTGGAAGTTGCCACATCAACAACAGATACTCAATTGGAGATACTTTCATAGCTGCAGTGTTCATTGTTTGACTGTGGAGGCTGCACACATCTATATGCTGACTGAGGTTAAGTATCCACTACCACCCAGAGTTTGCAAAGCTATGCTTGAAAAGAAGCTTTTGGGAGATAGAAAAGATGAGGTCTGCTATCAACTCTTGAAGTTAATTGAGAAACAAGCTCAGCAGCAATAAATTTGTAAATGTTTGAAAGAATTTTCAGAGCTGTGGTATATAGATAGAGAGCTGTTTATGTAAAATGGAGTTGAGAAGAGATAACACTTGGTGGAGGTGCTATGCACTAACACAACAAATGGTTATCAGTCCACCATGTCTAACAGACATAAGGACTGGCTAGTCCAGGAGCAAACGGCTCTTGGTAAAGACTTCTCAAATCCGTTTATGGCTGACAATTTGCCAAAAATTGTATGGTTATCAACTCACCATATCTATGTTTGTAAAGAGTTGGCTAGCCCACAAGGTTATGGCTTGTGGTAAAGGCTGTGGAAAATCCATTTATATGGTTGACAGTTTACCAAAAACTGGATGGTACTCAACTTACCAATGATTTAAGTTCCAAAAGTTGAACTGGTTACTAGTCCACCAGGGTGATGCCATGATTCCACCAAAGGATTAGCTAGCCCAAGAGCAAACGGTTACTTGGTAAAGGCTTAATCAAATCCGTTGATAGCTGATGATTTGCTAAAAATCATATGGTATTTCAACTCACCATGTTTCATGTACTAAGAGTTGAAATGGTTATCAATGTACCATGGTTTATAAACCAAACATTGGCTACTCCAGAGTTAATGGCTAACTGGTAAAGAGACATCAAATCCATTAAATTTTCAATGATTCACCTCTCACAGGAGTTAACACACCTGGAAGTGATGAGAATAGACTGAAACTTTATGATTTGATGTACATATAGTCAATGTTGCTGCTTATTCAAGTGTTGCTGAAGAGATATGACTTGTTGCTGTGAAGTGCTGATTATGATATCTAGAAGATTAGTTGCTGCAAAGATCAGGTAGTGATCAATTCAAAGGGTTGCAGTTCAAGAATAATTCCAAAGATAATGCTCACAAAATCCTCAAGAAGCTTATAATGAAGACACTCAAAGAAACTTGAAGATCACAAGTGAAGTTCAAGTTAGGGGAGGATTGTTAGGAATTATTGTAAACAGACTTAAGTCTGGTAGTTATAGAGTTAAGTCTGGTAGACATAGTTAAGTCTGCCAGTACTAAGTTAAGTCTGGCAGTACTATAGTTAGTACTGGCCTTGTCTAGTTAAGTCTGTTTATGTAACAGAATAGTTATAATAGTTATCTTAGAGATATCTTAGGAGATATCTTAGGAAAGGATATGCATTATCCTTTCACACGTTTGTAAAGCCCATTAGGGTTTCCTTGGTGTATAAAAGGAACCCTACGGCAGTAAAGCCCCATAGTTTCCCCCCCCCTGTTGATTAATAAAAAGGATACCCCTAAAACGGCCAATAAGTTTTTAGTAAATGAGAATTGGAAAAATAAAGTATTTCTAATCGAAAAATTTTAAAATTAGCAAAAATAGCAAAGAATTTTTACATTTGTGGTTTTTCTTCTAGTAATTTTGTGGTTTTTAAAGATTTTTGCCATTTAGCACCAATAAAAGTATTCATAGTCCCATCAAATGGGTACTCTTCATATAGTATTGTATTTTTTTTGGATTTTTTATTTCCATGTTAAGCTTTTATTTATAGTTGATTTGGATTTATTCAAGTTAGCTATTGTCCTACAAAAGGCTAAACAGATCCAAGACTTTGGACCTACATATCGTAACTTTCTGAAATTTATAACTAAAGGGGCTGAAAATGTTATTATTTCAAAGTTATAACTATAAAGACCTATCTTGCCAAGTTCTAAAGTTAAAGGTTTAAATTATATATACTTTATATATATATAGGACTAAACTTGTAAAAGTTTATAAACCAAGAGTATATATTGCCATTTTTACAAACATGAAAATATAAAATATAATATTTTTATATAAATTATAAAAATATATATTAATATTATAAAACTCGATTTTATTAAAACCCGACACATTAATCGTTATTAATCATCAATTGGCGCATTATAAAACAATTACATTATATATATAACGTAATTTATCATCGACTAACTTTTGAAGAAACTTGAAATCTTATCATATCACGTTACTAGGGATCTTAATGTGAGGAGTTTCATTTGGGTATACGTTTTGACGAGTTTGCTAGATTTACGGTTTAAGGTGTCTTGGCTCCTTAAACGTTTACTACATGACCTCTGAATTATGATGGCCCGAACAGTGATACAATATTTCCATAAATTAATAAATCAAAGTAATACGTTAAACTTTATAAAGTTTTGAAACATAAACCATCACACTAAGACTTGACATATTACCCCAGGTTGCGTGACGAAGCTTGGCATGCAGTCTTAGATAAGAATTTGAAATGGGTCAAAAGTTATGAAAACTATTTTAGGTGTTTAATTCAGATTTCATAAGCTCTAAACAAGTCTTATTAGTAGTTTTAACAAGTTTTGATTAGGTTTAGTTAAGTTTTCTAGTTGTTTTATTAAATCTTCAAATCTGTCATGTTCAAAAGTGGATCTAAATGGCTTATTTGCTGAATTTGTTGAATGAATACTTTAAGTATAGTTTTTGTGCTTTGAATAGGTTTCATTTGAGTTGTTTTAAATCTGTTTTGAGTCACAAGTCTCTAGTAAAGCCTTTTTAGTACTTTTGAGCAAAAATAGTCAACTAGGATTTAGCTTTAATGTCCAATAATGCAGATTTATTTGTGCTTAGAGGCTAGTGCTTATTATAGTCTATTGTTGATCTGTTTTAAGTTTTTAGTTGGTCAAAATCTTTTTGGGTCTTAATTTTTAGCTGCAAAGGTAGTCATTTATTCTAAAAGTCCAAAAACAAGTAGTTTAGTCTGTCATGTTCATTCACCTTTTTCTAGCTTATTTCCTTTTGGTTGTGCTTAATTCCTGCTTATTTATGCTCTTGAAATCCTAACCTTTATCTGTTTTTATCTTTAGCTTTTTTCCTTAGTGCTTATTTGTTAAATACCTTAGCTTAAATTTGGTTAAATGTCCTTAAAACCTCTTTTTGTGTCATCTGTTTTATGCTCTCTGGTGCTTATTAAGCAAATTGGCAAAATGTGCAGAACAAACAAGGTCTTATTTTAGCTTATCTTAGATCAATTTTAATTGCATTTAGTTTTTTCTAGTCTGTCTTAAATCTATTTTAAAGTCAAGTTTTTAAGTCTTAATTTTAAGCTCAAATATGTCATCTCATTTCAAAAAGCCAAAAAGATACTAGTTTAATCTGCCATTGTCATTTGCACTTTTCCAGCTTATTTCCCTAAATGTTTTGGTTGACTTTAGCTTATTTAGGTTTATTTAGTTTAATGCTTAATCTGCTTTTCGTTATTAGCTTATTATTAGTGCTTAATTGTCCTAAAGTTTAACTTGAAAGTTAACAAAAATCTTTTTAAAGAGGTTTTAATGCCTGCTGTCTTTAAGCCTTTTATTAGTTTTCTAGATTATTTGGTTTGCTTATTTTTGTCCCTTAATGCTTATTAGGTATAAGTTAAGGTATGTTTTAGCTTATTTGTGTTTTGGTTAGCTTATTATTGCTCTTTTAGTCTAATCAGTTAGGGCTTAAGTCTAGTTTTGAAAAAACCAAATCTGCCACTTTTTCTTATGCTATTTCCTGGCTTATTTTTAAGTTTTAATAAAAGTTGTTTTGATAAAGTTGCTTATTTCTATCTTAACTTTAGCTTTTTAAAATAAAGAAAAGAAAAAAAAATGTTTGTGCAAAAAGGAGGTTCATAGGTTTCGAACCTGTGACCACCCCTTCACACACACACGCACTTACCAACTGCCCTAGGGTCTTTTTCATTTATACCATTACACCCTTTAATATTTAACCTCAATTTTCAGTTTTAGCTTATTAGGCTTATTTGCTTTTTATCAGCTTATTTTGTTTAGCTTATTTATAGTTTTTATTTTTCTTACATTGGTAATAGATTAAAGTATTTTCTGTAATTTTTCCAGAATTTTAATAATTAGTTTACTATTTTTTATATTTAATTTAGATTATATTTGTTTTTAATTTATAGAAAATTAAATAAAAGTCAAAAAAATAAAATTCTTTTTTCTAAAATTGTTTTTTATCATTTAGGACTGTTAGAAAATAAATTTATATTTTTTTGGTTAAAATTTGATAATTTAGGTTTTAGTCGCGTTTTTTAAAATTCCCGTTATCGTTTTAATGCTTAATGTTTTAATTATGCCTTTTTAGATTAGCGTGCCTTAAATTTACTTTCCATTTGCGTTATTAGGATTAGAAACAAAACCCAAATCTTTTATGATAATCAAGCTCGATTCCCGACATAAATGTGAATTTCCATTCACCTCTCACCGAGGAGAACGATACCCGTGTTGATTACTTTTTTTTTTTTCTAAGAAAAATTTATAAGATACTTTGCTTACGTATATTATATTATATATATTTGAGGGTTATTTGTTTGATGCGTATTTAGACGAACATCAACGGCGTCAAGTAGTGGTCGCGATGCCGTCACCATGTCGAATATTCTAGATTTGAATTAAGTCGGTTACGTCCTGACATCGTCGTCAACTCCTTGACGCCGTCACTAAAAGGATCACGATGGCGTGGCAAGCATAAAGATAAATGATGTAAAGTAAAGTATTGAAGATGTTAGTATTGGGTTCACGACGGCGTATGCTTGCGATGGCGTAAAGGATCACGACGGCGTATGCTTGGGATGGTGTCAACTCCACGCTCTGTATGCATGATTCTTCAAGATAAATGATGTAAAGTCATAGTCTTGTCTGTTTCTTCTCCAAATTAGCCAAAGTTACGTGTATTTCTTTCAAATGTCATCCAAGTGCTAAAATCCTGAAAACAAACGATTAAACACATAATCTGGGCATATTTGCATCATTTTGGGGGTTAAATAACCCCGAAATAGTGTATAAAATGACACCTCATCAGTACCAGAGGAACCGAGTGCACAAAATTTTATTTTTATTTTCTTCTCGATTATTCGTGAAAATTTTGGAGATAATCTTTTTACTCTTGTAGGAATTCCCCAAACCACGAGGAGCTTATGATTTGATATAGAATCTAAGTACTAACATTTCTTTTGTAGCATTCAAAATCCATTTGGATTCCTTGACGCCCTCATTAATGGGGAGCTCTCGTCAAGGGGGAGCATAGCATTCGATTCAATTCGAATCATCATCTACATTGTTTCATTTGATCATTGCATATTTTTGTTAGTTTTTTTGACGCTCTTTTTTATTTCGACAAAAATAGGGAGAAGGAAGTAAAAACTCCAATTTAAAACTTATAAATTTTATACTTTATTTCTAATAAGTTTATGTTTTGTGATCAATAAAAAGAAGGAGATTGTTAATACAAATAAGCCATAAAAAAGTTTATTTATATTTTACGATTTATTCGTGTTTTGTCGATGATAATCATAAAATCATCAGAAGTAGAAAATAAAGTTTATATGTTTTAAACCAATAGTTTTCTAACTCAATAATCATCATATATTATCCATCGCTCATATCATTCTTCACATTTATCATGTTCATCATCCGTCAAATACTCATTATTATTTTACATAATCTAAAGTACACATCTTATATTGAAATATGTCCTCTATATAATTTTACAAACTAACTTGGATACTTTGTTTAATTATACCTTAACAAGTATATCTTCACATTTGATTTTTTAAATACAAATAAACTGATAAAAACGTTTATTTATATTTTTACGATATTACTATGTTTTGTTGATAACAACTCACAAAATCGTTTTAAGTAAACCACCTAGACCACACAGATTTTATAGCTAAAACATTTTTTATAAAAATGTACATCTTTCCACTTTTAGTAATTTAGAACTTTAAATTACATAAGTTGTAAATAAACCTTCAAAATACTTTTACATCATGGATGACATAATCACCCTACCATATCCTAGGCTAATCTACCAAGATTACATATAATCTTTTAAGATTTTGCAGATCAAAATTCTGATTTTGTGTCAGAATGCCGGTTCCATTTGAGCAAAGGAACCGTGAAGAACCGGGCTACAGGACACTCCGGTTCCTTCACGTTATACAGTCGGTTCCTTTCTGCAATAGAACCGGCGGAACCGTGCTACAATACAATTTAGGCCTATAAATACCAAGCCATTTCTCATGTTTTACTCACCCATTTTTCTTCATACTAATCTCTCTAATCTACTGGTCATTCTCTCCTTTATAGTTCTTATTTAGTTTGTTTTAGCTTTTGTAGGTAATTCTCTTCAAAGAAAAAATCACCAAACACCCCTTCGAGACGATCAAGTTCCAAGTATCTTGCTTCGCATCTCCATTGCATTATCAAGATCACATTCTTGTATCTTGTACTTCATTTAGTAGTTGTAGCATTATTCATCATTATTGTTAAAGTAGTGTGATTGCATTTGGGTTGATTATACATTTGTTAGAATCCGGTATTTAGCTTTGTACTATTAAAAGGTGTAAGCAACGTTGTGAACCTTCTCTGTCGGTTGAAGGAGATTAGTGACTAGTTTTTACTAACTCTCGAGTAGGTGGCTCGGGGAGTGGAGTAGGGCAATGAAGGTGTCTTTGTAGCCGAACCACTATAAACTCTTGTGTCTTGGTTCTATCTCTCTAACTCTTTACTTACATACATTTCATATATAATTAGATTGCTAAACAAACATCAATATCGTCACATTTCACATAAATCATAACAAAGTTTTAAAAAGCAATTATTAAAATGATAAAACTATTCACCCCCCCCCCCCTTTCTATTTTTCCACAATTGGCATCAAGAGCTAGGTTACCAAAGTTTTGAAAATATATTGTATTTTAAAATTTTAAAATAATTATGGATTCAGAAAACTACAAAGAGGGTCAATCTATGGAACGACCACCTCTCTTTGAGGCTAATTGCTTTATTTATTGGAATAACCATTTTGAAACTTATGTGAAGTCTAAGAACATTGATCTTTGGCATATTATAGTTTATGGTAATTATAAACCCACCATTAAAAATAAGGATACCGGTAAGGAAAAAGTCATTCCTTATGAAAAATATGAAGAGTCTCATAAGAAAATGATTTCTAAAAATGATGAGGCTAAAATGGTTCTATACAATGCTTTACCTAAAAAGGAATATCAAAGAATTTTTATGTGTAAAACTACTAAAGATGTTTGGAACTCTCTTATAATTACCCATCAAGGTAACAAACAAGTTAAAGATAACAAAATAGACTTATTTGTTTAAAAATATGAAGAATTTGTTATTTCCGATGATGAAACTATTGATTGTGCCTTTGCTAGATTTAATACCATTATTACATCTTTAAAAGCACTTGATGAATCTTTTTCAAGTCGTAATCATGCTAGGAAATTCTTAAGGGCTCTCCCCACCAAATGGCGTCCAAAGGTGACAACAATTGAAGAATCTAAGGACTTATCAACACTACCTCTAGATGAACTCATTGGTAATCTAAAGGTCTATGAGGTAGTTCTTAAAAAGGACTCGGAGATCTCCAAAAGTAAGAAATAGAAATACAAATTACTAGAACTTAAAGCAAGAAAAGTATCAAGTGATGAAGAAGTATCTTGCTCGGATAGTAACGATGAAGAGTATGTCATGGCCGTAAGATATTTCAAAAAGTTCTTTAGAAGAAGAGGAAATTTTGTCCGCCAACCTCATGACGACAAAAATAACTTCCTGAAAATAAAGGAAGACAAAAAGGAGAAAGATGATCGAAGGTGCTTCAAGTGTGGTGATCCAAATCACTTCATAAGTGATTGTCCCAAACACTCCTTCAATGATCAAAAGGCCTTCCTTGTAGGATGTTGGAGCGACTATAAAGAAGATTCAAAGAAGGATGAAATTTGTCTCATGGCACTTGAAAACAATGAGGTGCTATCTGATACTCCCTACTATAGTAGTTCATCTTTAGATAGTGAATCATTACAAAATGAGTATAACAAGCTATGCAAAATTAGTCTTAGGATAATCAACAAAAACAAATATCTAAAGGCTAAAAATGAGTTATTAAAAACAAGGCTTTTGCTTTTAAGAAAAGGTTAGATCAACTAGAAAATAACAAAGAAACTAGTATCAAATATGAAACTTGTGCTGAACTTAGATCTAAAGTAAACTCATTATCTTTAAAACTAGCTAGTTTCAAAAGTAGTAGTTACTTCCTGCAAGAAATGATTGATAACCAAAGATCACCAAAAGATAAACATGAGCTGGGATTCACAGAAGACATAGCTTCTACTAGCAAAACAAAAACAAAAAAATTGAGTCCTGTAGATGAAGAAATACCTACTATAGAACCGCCAGTGTTGGTTCCCTCTATAAGAGAACCGGCCAGTTTAAACGAAGGGAACCGGTCCTTTGCAGAGGATTCTAAAATTTTGGAGTCTAATATAGTAAAAAGAAACAAATATGTACAAATAACAAAGAAACCCCTTTCGAACACTTGGTTAAGGACTTGGAAAAAGTAAAATCCAAACACCCCCTAAAACATCTCATAGGAGAACCAACACACTATATCCAAAAAGTGACTACCACCAAGTTGGTTGGAACTATTCAACTCAACAAGGATATCGGTTTCAACGTCCTAACTTTGGTCCATAGGGATCATGCCCTCCTTACTTATACATGAACCAACCAAACGGTGCTAATGGACCCATAAGATATTAGGGACAAAATGCTTGAGTTTTCTTGTGATTTTAGGTACGTCTAAAAATCAAACTAGAACCGGATGAATGGATCAGAGATAGTGGATGCTCAAGACACATGACGGGCAACAAAGATATCTTTTCAACCAATGAAGCCGTAAATGGAGGTAATGTAGTGTTTGGTAGCAACACTAAAAGCAAGATCATCGAAAAGGTACAAATACTTACAACTCCCTAACTATTCATGATGTTAGTTATGTAGAAAATCTTAGCTTTAACCTACTTAGCGCATGTCAAATATGCGATAAAAAGTGCAAGGTGCTCTTTAGTGAAACCGGTAGTGAAATTCTTAAAAAATGACATTACCATAGGAAGAGGTATTAGAAAAAATGGTCTTTATGTAATGAAAATGGGCAAGTCACCAAAATATAGTCTTTGCCTAACCTCAATGGATGATACTTTGACTTTATGGCATCGAAGATTGCGTCACGCCAATATGTGACTTATTCAATCGCTATCATCTAAAGAGCTTGTTAGAATCTTACCAAAGCTAAAATTTGAAAATCATTTTTGTGATGCTTGCAATATTGGGAAGCAAGTACACGCAAGCCATAAGGCTAAATACATGGTTTCAACTGCAAAATGTTTAGAACTTTTGCATATGGGCTTGTTTGGTCCATCAGCCATCAAACGTTATGGAGGTAACTTCTACACTTTTTTCATTGTCGATGACTACTCAAGATATACTTAGACAACATTTTTAAAACATAAAAATGAAGCATTCGACCACTTTGAAATTTTGAGTAAAAAGATTCAAGTACAAAAAGGTTGTCCCATTATTTTAATCCACACGGATCATGGTCGGGAATTTAATAATGAAGTACAATTTGGAGAATTCTTGTGATGCTAATGGTATCACTCATAACTTTTTGGCTCCTCGTACTCCACAATCAAATGGGTTAGTTTAACGTAAAAACCAAACTTTACAAGAAATGAGTAGAATCATGCTTAATGAACAATTAATCCCTCAAAAGTTTTGGTGTAATGTCGTCGACACCTTTACCTATATCTCAGATAGGATCTTAATTAAACCTTTCCTTGGAAAAACTCCTTATGAGCTTTTCAAAGGTAAAAAGACCTCTTTAAAATATTTCAAGGTATTTGGTAGTAAATGCTTTATTCTTAATCATAAAGATTATCTTACCAAATTCGACCCCAAATCTACCAAAGGTGTCTTCCTTGGCTACTCTCCTAATAGTAAAGCTTATATAATTCTAAATAAAGAAACCATGAGGATCGAAGAATCTCTAAATGTAAGATTTGACGAAAGTCCACCTTCAAAGTCATCACCTCTAGTAGATGATGATATAATTGAAAGTCAAATCATAGAAAACCAAATAGAAGACATAGAAATCAAGGAAAATGAACCATTAAACAAAGAAATTGTTAACATTAAAGAATCTAAGACCATCTCATGGATTCAGTCATAGGTAAGCTTAACGAAAGAACCTTAAGATCTCAAGTCCAAAGTCAAAGTAACTTCTTTTGTTTTGTGTCCTCCATAGAACCCAAAAATGTCAAAGAAGCCATAGAAGACGAAAGTTAGACTATGGCTATGCAAGAAGAATTAAACTAATTTAAAACAAACAATGTTTGGAGTCTTGTTCCTCCACCCGATAACCAAACCATAATTGGTACTAAATAGGTCTTTAAAAATAAATTTGATGAAAAAGGTGTTGTATCTCAAAATAAAGTAAGACTTGTTTCACAAGGATACAACCAACAAGAAGGAATAGATTTTGATGAAACCTATGCTCATGTAGCAAGATTAGAATCTATAAGAATCCTCCTTGCTTATGCTTGTGCACATGACTTCAAGTTTTTTCAAATGGATGTCAAAAGTGCTTTCTTAAACGGTTTTATAAACGAAAAAGTCTATGTCGCTCAACCTCCTAACTTTGTCGATTTTGATAAACCCAACCATGTCTTCAAACTCAAAAAGGCTCTTTATAGTCTTAAACAAGCACCCAAAGCTTGGTATGATAGACTCGAGGCCTTTCTCCTTGACCATATGTACACTATGGATTTGGTAGATAACACTCTATTTACCAAGAAAAGAGATTCACATATCATCATTTTCCAAATTTACGTGGACGACATCATCTTTGGATCAACTTTTCAAGACCTTTGCGATGATTTTTCAAAAATCATGCACGGCAAGTTCGAGATGAGCATGATGGGTGAATTTAATTTCTTCCTCGGTTTACAAATCAAACAACTAGAAGATGCCATCTTTTTCAACCAATCCAAATACATCAAGGAAATGCTCAAGAAATCTGGACTATAAGACTCCAAACCAATCAAAACTCCTATGTCATCTGAAATCAAACCTACCCGGGACAAAGACGGAGAATCCATTGATGACACAAAGTATCGTGGCATGATTGGTAGCCTTCTCTACCTAACGGCTAGTCAGCCGGACATCATATTTAGTGTTTGTCTATGCGCCCGTTTTCAAGAAGATCCCAAAACCTCTCATCTTGAAGCAGTAAAAAGGATTTTTAGATATATTAAGGGAACAACACACTTAGGTTTATGGTATCCCAAAGGAACAGGTGTAGAAACCATTATTTACGCCGACTCTGATCATCCGGGAGACTATGTCGATCGCACAAGCACAAGCGATATGTGCACATTAATGGGATGTTGCCTCACATCATGGTTCTCCAAGAAACAAACCGCCTTATCTATTTCCACCACCAAAGCCGAATACGTCTCGGCTAGAAAATCCTGTCAACAAGCTTTGTGGATGAAACAAGCTCTAGTGGACTATGCCATAAAATTAGATGACATACCCGTCATTTGTGACAATAAAGGTGCCATCGACCTTAGTAAAAACCCTGTTCTCCATTCTCGTACCAAACATATAGAAATCCGACATCACTTCTTTCGTGACAATGTCCAAAAAGGAAACATCTCAATTGAGAAGGTCTCCTTTGAGGACAAAATTGTCGATATCTTAACCAAACCTCTCAAAAGAGAACCCTTTAACCTTCTTAGACTAGGTATCAGTCTCATTAAAACATACAGGTAAGTATCTTTCTTCTCTTCCTCTCTAAGTCTATGATTCTATTTCTTGCACTCAAAATTAAACTTTTGAGAATTTTCCAAACTTTCTACTATATGTACTATATATACTATAACTCTTAATTGCATATCTCATCTCTAAAGCATTTTTCCTAAAAACATTCTCACAAGATAGGACACTCACAAAATATACTTTTCTGCATTGATTAATACAAAGTAAAAACGTTTTCTCTCATGCATCCTGACATGTCTCTTGAATGCTAAAGGAATGCACGATCAATGTGTATTTTCCGGATACATTCAATCGTAGCAACATCAAACCAAGATATATATATATATGTGTATATATATATATATATATATATATATATATATATATATATATAGTATAAATAGTATATATATATAGAATAGTCATATATATAGTATATATATGTATATATAGTATACATAATATATTATATATATATGTTATACAAATATACATATACACATATATCGTATATATATGTCATACATACATGATATAAATATAATATATATATATATATATAAACATAATATAGATAATATATACTATGATATATATATATACACACACATATATATATCTTAGGTTGATGTTGCTATGCATTGAATGTAATCCGGAAAAATACACATGTGACTGTGCATTCCCTTTAGCATTCAAGAGAACATTGTCCAGGATGCAAGAGAGAAAATCGTTTTTTACTTTAATTAATCAATGTAGAAAAGTATATTTTTGAAGTGTCCTATCTTATGAGCATGTTTTTAGGAAAAATGCTTTCAGAGATGAATATGCACTTAAGAGTTATAGTATATATAGTACATATAGTAGGCGAGAGTTATGGCAAAATTCCTAAATTTTGATTTTGAGTGCAAAGAGATCAGAATCTCTAGACTGTAGATAGGAATAGAAGAAAGATACTTACCTATAAGTTTGAAGACGACCGATACCATAATCTACGAAGGTTAAAGGTTATATATATATATAAGTATATATATATAAATATATATAAAAATAATAATACATTATATATATATATATGTATGTGTAAGTATTTGTGTATATATATATTTAATAATAAAATATAGAACAATATATTATTATAATATAAATATATAAATATTATATATATATATATAGCTATACTATCATATATATATATATATTAATACTCATATATAGTCTCTACATTATATAAGAGGAGGAATGCCACATATAATTCCACTTGGTATCTCATAATGCCACGTCATAATACCACGTCATCATGCTTGCCATGTCATCTTTTTTTTGCAAATTTGATTTGTTTTTTTGAAAATTCTTTTTACTTATTTTTAAAATTTTGTTTTATAAAATTCAGATTTTATAAAAAATATGTCCATGGCAAGATTTGAACTTGGGTCTGCTAATTCACAAACAAGCACCTCAACCAATGGAGCAAGCCAGAAGTTGTGATATAAAATGAAAATCAAATATGTTATGCTTTAAAAAAAATACCAGTTAAATTTGGAAAATATATTTAAAATTATACAATGCTTATCTTATTTAAAAAAAGATACGCCTCTTTATTTTCAAAACCATAATGAAACTTTGGTGATGACCTAGAAAATTATTAGACCTATGCTAATATATTTACATATACAACGCTGTTCAAAGTCAACCAGAAGCTCAAAATGAGCCAAAAGCTGATCCTCAAGAGTTTGATAATATTACAATTTTGGTTACCGTCAAGGATTATTAATATAATTGCACCAATTTGTGTAATTGTTTAATTATCTACTATTGTATGACTTTTTAACAGTGCCAACTTGTGTGAAGAAAATCAGGCACTATTTGGCCACTAGAATGGTTAATGTATGCTCTTTATTGTTGATGCTAATAATAGTTGTTATGTTTCTCATATTTATTTTAAATTTCTTGTGCAAAAAGTTAACATTATTGTGTTTTTTGAGGCGCTCGGTGTTCCATCATTTGTTCGAGATGTGTGTCCTTTGGCGGTAAGTCTAAAATGTAACAAGATTATAGTAATTAGAAGTTGTATAGAGTTTTTTCTAATATTAATTCAGATCCTCAGTGTATCAGAAATTACATGTATAGTTATATACTTTCAGGCCAAAAAGATGCAATACATATGGCGAATACTTTGGTGATGTCAAGGGAGATTGTTCTAAATGGAGATGTGTACTTTGGTGATGTCAAGGGAAGGATTCCGCATGGCAGGGGTAAATACACATGAAACCGTTTATTAGGACTCTAGAGTTTCTATGATAGGAGAGGCATACTGCACATGCTACCCCAGAGGAAGAAGAAAAAGAGGTTCGTATACTATTTATTTATATGGAAAAATACTACTCAGATTCATATTTCTCTAACAGTTTTTTGCTGCTCAAACTACATGCAATGCAGATGATTGATGTGATATGGGATGTGGATCCACTATAGGTCTTATACTTGCTTCTGGAATTGGTATCCACACAGTTTATTGTGGAATCCCTCAACTTTCAATGCATACATATATGTAAAATCAGTTAGCGTTCCTCATTTTGATGTATATAACTCAGATTTGTATTGGATTGCTTCTTATTTTTTCGAGGAAACTTGACTGTGTGTTGAAATGAATGTCTATTGTTGAAGGTCAAAGTTTAATGATGAGATCACCCCAAAGCTAAAGCATACCGGAGCTGGTAACTTATCTATGGATAATGCTGGTCCACATACAAACAGGAGTCGGTTCGTTGTCACATTGGCACCAACACCATCACTTGAAGGTAATCATTTTATCTGTTGTTACTTTAATCAATTTGTCACATCTTTTCTGGGTTGATGATTTAACTCTTATATTTGTGATATTTCTTAATCATAATCATGAGTTCTTGATTGGAGTGGGATGTTTATCCCATTATTTAGAGTTGAAACATCATGCCTTTATTAGGTCATTGCAGTTGGATGTATCATTAGTTATCGCATGGGCATATATCAGGAAGGTAAACCTTAAACTAGGCATGATAAAATAAAATTAATTTTCAAATCGAGATTCATTCTAGCTAGGGGTCTCATTGTTTCATTTATTAAAACTACATTAGTTTTATAGTTATTGATGGCATAGTTACGGTTAAATGTTAACTTTCTACAACTTTACAGAAAACAAGATGAAAAGAAGTTGGCCCAAAATGCATTCGATTGTGCCAGGAGTATTGATCCTTCGCTTGCATTACCTTGGGCAAGCATGTCAGCTGATATGTCCGTTAGGAAAGTTCATCAATTTATATAATGATGTACCAATGAACTAAGCATTTTTGTTTTGCACATGTATTTAAACAATCGTTTTTGATCAGGGAACCAAGCCAAATGAAGCTTTTGATTGATGTTTAATGGCTGTGCAGATGCTACTGGTACTCTCTATCCCCTTATCTATAGATGATGGTCATTATCATTTTCAAATGCGGCAAGATGGGCGGGTTGGGTAATAGGTAAAAGCATTATACGTTTGTTATAAATAATCCTGTGATCCGAGGGATTTTTCTTCTTTTAAACGAGGGTATGTAAGGTAATTTTTCTTAATATTTAAGTGTTTATTTAATCAAGTACATTACTTAAATGACCTATTATGGTGTTTTAAATTCATCCACTACCCGTTGGTTTATAAGTCTTTTTACCTATTAGCTCAAATGTGTACATGTTCTATGCTCACAGATTTGCTTGATGTTGCACTCCACCTAAATAATTGTACTGAACAACAAAAAATTGTTTGAAATTATTACATATGTTTCTAGACACTATATTACTATGACGCTCTAATATTTTCATATGAAAACCAATTTAAGAGGTCATAACTCCTGATTACGCAAAGGCTGCTTTTAACCCACTTAACCCCTTTTGATTTTAGTTAAGTCTTAAATTTCTACATGTTTGACCTATTGTACTAAGATCAACACCTGATATAGGAATCTGTTTTTTCTTATCTATTTCGTTACATAGAATGCACTATCTATAAAACAACAAAGTTTTAGAAGAAACTGAAATTGGTGCGTTTGGTTATTAAGACGTTTATTAAGATGCAAGCTCATAAACGTAATCCAATATGATCTCTTCTCTATGATCTTTACATGGTTCCCATTTCTTACACAGTGATCTCTTCCATGTCATTGGCTTTGACATGAGAAGGAATAACCTATTGTGAGCGAGTGAATATTAAGTAGTTATTCACATCTTTTTAACATTTTCTACATAATCTACCACATCAGCACATCTTGAATTGAGATATAAACATTTACATCTTGAATTGAGATATAAACATTTATGCACAAAACTTAGCATTTAAATAGAAATTTAACACTGGTTTATGTTGAACATAAACTCGAAGAATGCATTATTGTCACACCCCGCCAAGGCGGAAACGCGAGGCATAACGAGAATGGATATCATCACAACACAATGGTGTCACAATAGAGAAAACTACATGAACTAAACGGAACATAAGGGACACAAAGTGTCATGAAAATACCCAAACAAACATAAAAGATATCCAGCGTCTTGTATTGAAGTACAAAGGGTTTACTCCAATAACAAGACATACAATACAACCAAACAAGACTAAGCAGACAAACCAACAAACATTCAATATGAAATCAAATGATAAACTAGGAGATTTAAACTCCGCAAGCAGCCTATGGTCTCTCTAGCCACTTCTCTAATTCCTATGATCTTCATTATGCTTACCTGAAAATGATGCTTAAAAACGTCAACACAACAGTTGGTGAGATACATAGGTTTAAGACACGAAAATTAAAGCTTATAAAAAATTATTGTGATTAATACAAACATGACAGGACAATGACTGTACTATCATACAAGCTAACATGCAAATGTAACCATAACGAGCATGGGAACGGAACGTGTCCCTCGATCCAACAAGTATCAAAACTTGGGTAGGAACGTTATCCCCGATCCATTAAAACCATCACTTCACATGGGTAGGAACGTTACCCCCGATCCAATAAAACAATCACTTCACATGGGTAGGAACGTTACCCCCGATCCAATATCACAACAAATGGGTAGGAACGTTACCCCCGATTCAGTATCACAACAAATGGGTAGGAACGTTACCCCCGATCCAATATCACAACAAATGGGTAGGAACGTTACCCCCGATCTAAATACACATAAGCATTTAGCACGTAACATACAATAGCCAAGTAAAGTGCATACACTTTCAAAATAAAGACACATAATCACAGTAATTAGAACATTTCAAATCCATTTCCATCCCAATTTAAAAGCGATGTGAAAAAAGGGACTATAAACTCACCTGATGCACAGCTACTTTACAAGTCCTTGCAAATCAACTAAACACAAATAAAACACGTGTTACAATCGATTAGGCTAAATGCCCAAGTCGATGTAACAATAAATTGATGGACTACTATGTCTATACCATCATTAAAAACCTTTTTACAACACTTCTTAACCTTATTTTTAACCTAAATACTCTTAATCCTTTTATTTAAATTTTTAGCTTTTGAGCAGAATTTTGTAGTCATTTCATGACGACACATAAAATACTAAATCGCCAAATTGGTACTTCCTATTGCATTCCCAACCTTCCCAATTGGTTATGAACTACTGAGATTTTTATAAAAAAACAATATTGAGTCTAACAATTTTATAAAAAATAAATATCACAAAGTGTCCATAACTTGACCTGATTCGACCTTCAAAAAGTTTAGCTTTAGCAGACCCATTTAAACACATAGGAAAATTCTACAAAAATTCTAGAAAATCATAAATATCATGAACTTGCTACAGTAGCAATCCCATTAATTAAAAAGACGTTTTGATATGGTTTTTGACCTCACAAACACAACTCAGAATCTGCCCCAAAATTCAGATTTGACAACGAATCTTGTAAAATTATTTTGACTGACTTTCACTCACTTTTAATTCATGAAACCAATGGGGTTGGAAAATAGATTCTCTGTAGTTAATTTTAGGTTCAAGAAAAAATAAATAAAAGCTATCCGTATGACCAAGTTATGACTCTCATAAGATGACTCAAAAATCTTCTCAGTTTTCAACTATGAATTTACAACATTTAACCCTAATTAAACATACCCAAACCCTAATTATTATCCCTAAAATGATTTTTGATGATCATAACATATTAATTATAGAGCTTTTAAAAAACCCTAATCCATCAATTCAATTGTTACATAATTAAAACAATGATTAAAACATTTGTGTGATTAGGAGTTTAAAATCTTGAATTGATTTAAGATTAACAAGAGATGTTACCTTGAATTTTGAGAAACTAAAAAAATATGATGGCTAGGGTTCCTTGTTTCTTGGTCTACATAGAGAAGTGAGGGAAAAAAATACCGATTATGTTTTATAAAAAAGATAACAAATTAGACTCCTAGTTGAATTGGGCTTTCTTCCTTTTTTTTCCACATGCTGATCCAAACACCCCCTTTAATTAATAAATTTATTATTTTATTATTTTTTTATAAAATTTCATTTTTTATATATATACGTATATTTTTTTACAAAAACTTTATATTCCACATTTACTTGAAATCTTTTAAATAATTACACATAACTAAAAATAAAAATAGTAACACTACTTATAATTTTTCCCAACTATTATTATTAATCACTACTTAAATAAATTATCAAATCTCGATTTACTAAATAATCCCGAATCAAAATTAACGATACTAATTTCTCAATGCTATAATATTCAAATGCATTAAAATTCTAAAATCACCATCAATACGAAATGACATGATTAAATCATTTATTTCTGCCATCACAAACACTTATAATAACACGATAACACATAAATGCATGCTATCATTTCCATCGTCACAAAGTGTAAACGGAATGAAATAGCCACCAAAACCACAACTCAATCACTAATAGATGAACACGCTTCACGGATTGATATCAAATACTCATATAAGATCACATAAGCACACAACCATAACACATATAAATACTTTAATCAACTTTAACGGTTTGACTAACCTGCTCAAGTTACGGTTGTCACAATTATACTTTCCCACTACTCTGTGTAGAACGATTTAACCATTCATCTTGTGGATAATAAAGTGACGAGGCTGTAGATATATGTCTTTGAATATCATGTAAAGGCACTCGAGTCTCTATATAAAAACCCAATCTCTTCCATCAGGTAATTTTTAGTTTAGCAATATTTTTTATTTACTTGTTGTGTATCATTGGTTCAAATGCAGGCTAAATTACTAAAGGTGAAACTATTGTCAATTGCTAAGAATTATAATTAGGCTATTTCAAAGACATGATGTACTCTTAAGAAGATAAGCATAAACTAGATCCATTGTTGCGTCGTGGTCTTGCTTATTAATGGGCATGATGTTGCAATAAGGTGTTCTTTACGACCTACTTATTATCTGAAATACAGATGAAACTTATAATATTGAATATTTAGCTAGTAATGTTAAAAAAATAGTTAATAACTTTTAATATCTTTCCTACACACTCTATTTACTTCTGATCTGATAGGTCCATACATTATGAAGCAGGGGAACCTCTATTTACTAACCTTGAATATCTTTACCAACTCGGTGAGATATCTAAACTCACACATGCTGCTTCTCAAGTTACCCAAAAATCTTTGAGATGTGAGGTAATACCTTTTAATTCTGTTTTGGAAATCATATATTGATTGACAAGTTTCATCACTTTCATGTACTAGAAATTGACGTCTTTTCATTTACCACCAACACATAATTATCCTCGACATGGTCTTTTGAATGTCGATAAATCCACATTTGGGGAGATAGAGAACTTTATGGATTTTCAAGACAGTTCACATCTAAAGTATTCTGAAGGTTCAGGCCTCAAGGTTCCTATGTGTTCAAGGGATAAACAGATAACTCTTTCTCAGGTTAGTTTTATATACATAAAAATCTTAACATTGTCAAATTTATGACACGTCTGCTGCCACATATCATTTGACAATTACGGTTTTAGTTTACCTAAGTGTTTAGATGTTAAACACATATTTATACATGCTGCTGATCGGATAGGCCCATACATCCTGAAGCAGTAGAACCTCTATTTACTAACCTTAAATATCTGTACCGAGTTGGTAAGATAACTAAACTCCCACATGCTGCTTCTCAAGTTGCTCAAAAAGCTTTGAGATGTGAGGTAATACCTTCTATTTCTATTTTGGAAACTGTATATTGATTGACAAGTTTCATCACTTTCATGTACTAGAAATTGACGTCTTTTCATTTACCACCAACACAGAAATATCCTCGACATGGTCTTGTGAATGTCGATAACTCTACATTTGGGGAGATAGAGCACTTTATGGATTCTAAAGACAGTTCACATCCAAAATATTTTGAAGTTTCAGGCCTCAAGGTTCCTATGTGGTCAAGGAATGGACATACAACTCTTTCTCAAGTTAGTTTTAAGTTTAAGGGCTCCAGGTTCCTATGTGTTCAAGGGATGGACAGACAACTCTTTCTTAGGTTAGTTATATATACACAAAAACCTAAACATTGTCAAATTTATGACACGTATGCTGCCACATATCATTTGACAATACGGTTTCAGTTTGCCTAAGTTTTAAGATGTTAGAAGTTCAATTGATGTGGACGTATACATGATCCTTCAAGTATGTTATTTACGTTGGGTCTAATTACTGTTTTATTGTAATGTTGTTAGAGACGAGACACTTAAAGCTGATTTGACAAAGAAAATTAAATCCGAGGTAATAAACACTTTGCTGTGTAAATGCATGAGATTAGAGATGAGAAGAATATCGAATTGACACAAAAAGAAATAAAAACTTTACGGGTTATGCTAAAGCATGTGAAAACAAAGACCGAGACAAGAACCACAAAAGTTGAAAACGTACTGCAGATTGGTGTAAGGATGA
>BQNB010004765.1:17105-50513 GCA_026074375.1 Tanacetum coccineum | reverse complement strand
TAAATAAACGAACATGAACAAACTTTTTACCGAACGGTTCATGAAATGTTCACTGAACGTTTAGTTCGTTTACAGCCCTATAGATATCGATCGATCATATAGCCATATAATGAAGAATCTGAAAAATTCTATATATGATGTATCAGAATGAAGATGAAGTATATATATCTTCTTTAACATGAAATGTCAGGCACTACATGAAATAAATTCTTGTACAACTTATATATCATGCATGTTTATCACTATACGATCACTAAACGTGTGTGCATTAAGCAAATAAAAAGATCATTAATATGGCAGTATTACATTTTTTACAGCAACAGCTTTTGATTGAGATATACAAATAAGCTTAACTGATGCGAGATAAAGTAAGATTCTTCAAGATTTTATTTGGATTTATGAAAGATCATTCTTATAGCCTTTTTTTTTATGGGTTACTATCAATCACATGAAAGTGCATATATTATCTTAACTGCATATAAATTATTATTTACACCTTTGTTGAATGTTGGATTTTCAAAAAAGATAAAAGGTTGATATGCCCTCCATAAAAAATTAAAAATGCAATTCATTGTTTTTTTTTTAATTCCTTTGTCTATATTTGTTAGTTTCCTAACACAAAAAGAAAGTATCTAAACCAAAACTTTTATTATATGTTTACAAGCTCGACGCACATCCGGATTTACCATCAACATCGCTATCACTTTACCGCCATTGCCAACCACTGACAGCACTGTAATAACTCATAAATCTAACAAAAAGCAGCACAACGTGGCGAACGAAATATCTGATAGACTTTTCAGTGCAAAGTCGAAATAAGTTTTACCCGGGCTGACGATGTCGCCCCAGATAATTTGTGTATATAAATTTGATCCAAAACATCAACGAAAATCTTGGCGGCCAATTTTATCCCGTCTCATCTTTCCCGGGCGCCATGTCGCTGGGAAAGTATTTTATTAAAACAATAATTCACTTGATAATTTTATAAAAGGGTTGTGATAGTGTTAATTAACGTTGTTTTAAACTTTTCCAGGGCTACATTGGTCCGCCCGTGGAATCTTTTTTAATAAAATTACAACATTTTTTAAATAAATATAAAATTATATAATTTATTTTTAATAAAATCTTTTCCCTGGCGACCATGTGCCCGGCGATACCTTTTAATAAAAAAATATATACAATTACACAGTTGATAGTTAATAAATATAAAACGGTATATATTTTTTAATAAAATATTTCCGTCCATTTCCCATCCCCCGGCGACATGTCTCCCGGGATACCTATTTTAATAAGAAAAATATACGTTTTTAAATCATATTGGTTTTATAGAATAATATATTTATCAATTTATATAATAATTAATTATAAAAAATTATAGTAAAAATGATAAATAATAACTATCTAAGAAAGCACTATGTTTTCCATTGGTTTTCGGTCAGGATATGCACAACCCTTCAATCATTCCAGCATGATATACCGTAAACTTTTACCAAGATGCACATTCGTCCAAGTAACACAAAAACAAACATTTATTTAGTTAAATAATATACATCCCACTTGTATGTAAACACAACGAGGTCCTAAGACCGATAATCATATTTGAAATTACAAAACAGACACTTAAACATATTAGACGAAACAAAAATAATCATAACGATACTTTACAATCCAGACACTTAAAGCATACGAATATACAGTACCAAATGACAAAAACAAATCCATATCAAAGTTTTCCCATGTCATTGTAAACTTCGTGAAGTAGGTTGCAGCAGAATTAAGAGTGAGTGTCCGGATACTTATACATGTTTCTAACATTTGCCTCGAGTACCGATATCAAAACAGCAAGTTCTTTGCAGTTATTGTAGTAACTCTGCATATACTTAAAGCTCTTTTAGAAAAAATAGAAGTACTAATATGATCCCTGGAGAATAAATTTGGAGTCCGTTGAAGCTCCTGAAAGAATAAATAGGAGTCGAAGAAGATCCTTGTATGAAAGAATTGGATGGATCGTTGAAGCTCCAGGAGAACCAACCAGAGAACGGACTCGTTCCTCATTCCAAAAAAAAAAATACAAATTTGCTGGGAGGAATGGATAGTTGACCAAAAAACACACAAAAAACCGAAAGTGTCCTTCCTAGAGGCTGATAAGGATTATACTAAAATGTATTATTACAACTAACCACAAATTTATTATATATATAACACCAAAAAAAGAGCATTGTGTGATTGTTCACCTTAAGATCGTAGGACAATGCATAGTATAGTTTACCACGGGTTTAAGGTTTAAACGACACTCAGCAGAAACTACCTCTACCATATCCCACCAGGACACCTCAAAAAGCTTCATATGGCTACCGAACTTGCACCATTATAGCAGTGTTATATTTAAGGAGGTATGAGTATGGTAAGAAATTTTGAGTGCTCTGTGGTTGATTTGTGAGATAAAAACTTGCTATTTATGGTAAAAAAAAGTTTTTGGAGGGAGAATTTGGGTCGGGAGTATTTGGCAGGGAGTATAACCATACCATAATCGAGCTCGTCCGATGAACGTCTAATCATCAACGATAACATCACATGACACATACGATTAACGACAAAAGTCCAAGACAACACAGATTAACCGAGATCATCCGTAGAGACGTCTAATTGTACAACTTCATCAAATCCAGGATCATACCGTTGGAACTACTAATGGTACAACAATAACACATTGACTCATCCTTAACGTCTAAAGTACAACCGAATAACAACATAGACTCATTCTATGAACGACTAATTTACAACGACAACCACTTCGAGTCGATCCGTAATTAACGTCTAATACAACGATAACCTAATGACACATCCATGGACGTCTAATGTACAACTAAACACATTGACACAAGCCGTTGAAACGTCTAAAGTACAACGATAAACACATAGATCACATCCGTTGAAACGTCCTAAATGCACACACTGATAACACATTGACTCATACATTAACTACTAATCACAACGATACCACATTGACTCATACGTAGAACTTTAATGTACAACTCCACACACACCGAGTCCGATCCGTTTGAACGTCTAATGAACAAGACATCATATCCCAGTCATTCCTTGATACGTCTAATGTAACGAACTATAACATATCGACACATCCGTTATACGTCTAATGAACAACGATAACACATTGACTCATACGTTTAGAACGTCTAATTACAACGATAACACATTGACCTACCTGTTTGAACTTCCAAAATGTACAACGAATCACACATCGACTTCTATATACTTTAACGTCTAATGAACAACGACAACACATTCAGTCATCCGTTAACGTCTAAAATGTACAACCAGACACAAGTGACACATCCATTGGAACCGTCGATAATGTACAACGATAACACATTGACTCAAACGATGAACGTCTAATTTTACAAAACGAAAACACTTTGAACATCATATACGTTGAACGTCTAATGTACAACGACACTACACATCCGATCATACCGTTTAACGTCTAAATTTACAACGACATCAAATCGCAGTCATCGCCGTAGAACGTCTAATGTAAACAACCATGACATAGTTTCCTCCCGTGCGACATGTCGCCGGGATATAGTTTAAATAAATATTTTGTTAGTACTATCCCCGTGCTCATGATGTCGCCCGGAAGTTTACAAAATATATATTCAAAAAAATACTCCCATTCCCGTGCTGACTCATGTCGCCCGTGAAAACTTAAGAAAATCTATATATTTAAATGTTTTTTTTCCCACCTTTCCCCCCGGGCGACATGTCGCCCGGATTCCCATTATATATTTTAATTTAATAAACTTATTTAACATATTTCCCGGGCGACAGTCGCCTGGGATTTATGACAAAATAATTAAATAAATTTTTGTATCCCGGGCGACATGTCGCCCGGGAATACCTTCCACCGTGGCACTTATTGTTTGACTGAAACTGTGTGGGCCCGGCGATGTCGCCCGGGAATGACGGCCGCGGGAATGAATCCCATTCGAGCTAATATTGTTTCCGTACCACTTATCCCTGGCGACAAATGTCCCCGTGAAAGGGTATGGTATCCCCAGCGACAAGTCGCCCGGGATACCCCGGATTTGTCGCTGGGGAATATAGCAAATGTTGTTGTGACATCCGGATTTACCATCAACACCGCTATCACTTTACCGCCATTGCCAACCACTGACAGCACTGTAATAACTCATAAATCTAACAAAAAGCAGCATATCGATAATTAAACATCAGTTATAAAGTTATTTTACTTATAAATGCATAGCTTCTTTATATATTCATCATCAAGAATTTTAAGCAACACTGTCAATAATTTATTATCAGGAAAAATATAAAACTATCAGCTCGCAAGAAAATTTAGTTACACGGTACCCAATGTCGTGACTCGCGGATACCTTGCTGGTATCTCAGTGATAAAGAAAACGGTGATATATTATCGTATACCCTACTACATTACTACTACATATACAGTCATACACTACCACCCTAAAACCTACACGAGCTAAAAATAAAATCGAAAATGATAGACTCTAATTTACTGTGACACACTATATTGGTGTAGTTTTATTGGATATGTGCACATTATGAATGACATAAACACGATCTGCAGATGCGAAAATAATAAGAAGATATACATGCTAAAATAAGTAACATTTGGCCTGGAAATACTTCAGGGACTAATTTTGTTATTTGTCTATTTTCAGTTATAAAGACTTATGATGTTTTGCTGTGTTTGAAAGAAGCTGCCGATTAACAGTGATGAAGTTTTTTATATGGTTTTTTATCTGGACATTTAATTTACAATACAACATATATACATGTATCAAAGTTTTTACAATATATATTTCGTTAAATAGAAAATAGTGGACATTTAATTTACAATACAACATATATATATATATATGTATCAAAGTTTTTACAATACATGACGTCATAAGTGAATCATTTTATTTGTTGAAGAAAATGACATTAACTTATTTTCTGTAAGTAGTGAGTTGTATTGTATGCCCATTTTAGGATGTTGATTTCTAGAGGATGAAATGCATGAAAACACTAATTAACAAGTTGAGATGTAATTATCATCATATGTGTTTTTGATAAATATTTCGAATTTCCGATCCTTTTGATGGAGACACATCATATATAAGGTTTTATCTGGAATTCTGGAGCCCGTTTTGAATTCAGAAATAAAAATGATCGAATGCTAAAGTTTTTAAAATTAAACAAATAAAAATAGTATGTTGTGACAGTAAAAACTTTTAGATGTTACCTCCTAAATAGGCTTTCACGATCTTTCAAAGTTACATTTCGTAATTTTACTAGACAAGCTTTTCCACACGATCTTTCCAAAGTTACATTTCGATAATTTTACTAGACAAATCACGAAATTTATATTTTATACAGGAACGTATATATGAAAAATTCAAGGAAAATATAAACAAAACAAAATGACTAACACGCATAAAGTGAGACATCATTAGTATCCGGTTATAACCTGATACCCCCTTGAGTGTCGTCACCGCGTTAGACTGCACTTAAATCTAAGACATCAATATTCTGAACTGAAGTGTTCATAGGAGTCATGAACATGCATAGATAACTTAAAAATATAATAATTGCTCTTATTTAAATATAACTGTATAAGCTTCACAAGTTTTTGATAACACATGATAGCAAAGTCATCATCCAATATAATGATCGAATCTGTTTAACGTGACTATTATAGCAAGTTATCTAAGCGAATCGTCCTTTGCTAGAAAGTTACTACAGTAAAACTCCACCCTTTTATCATACAAATGTATGTTATTAAATAACCCGTTATTGATAAGCACTTTTAAAGCAGTCATTTATAAAGTAAAAAAAAAAAATTTGATAGATTAAAGTTCAATCATATATTCCAATAGTGAATAACTTTCTTAAAAAGATGTACTTACCATAACCTCTAAATGCTACATATAAAACAAGCAGCTATGTAGGAAAGGTTGACTGTTAGCTTCGTAGCCAAGCCATGGCATGATTTTTGCTAAATGTTGATTTTACTCACCACTCCTACGGTTCGTGCCAAGGCATCTCGCTTTTAGCTAACAGTCCCCTAAGTCATAAGCTTTCTAATTTATTTTTTTTGAAAAACTAGCCTATGTCAGCAGTATATTGGCTATGGCTCCCACTCCACAGAATTTCCGGTTCGCATAACAAAATCTGGTGGCCAACTTAAATCATTTTCCTCACTTTGGAACCGGTTAAAACGGAACCCGAATCGATCGATTGGAACATCTAAATTTTGTGAAAAGTAGGAACTGAGAACCGAACCGGTTCCGGTTCCGGTTCTAATTCTTTGGGTAACCAAATTGTTGTTAAAAAAAAACTCAAGCATTAAAGAATTAAGCCAATAAAAAGAAAAAATATTTAAACCTTTTAAGTGTTTGCAACCTTTTACGTTTAAACTTATAACGGTTAACAACTAAAGCATATATTCAAACGAACGATCATTTTATAGTTTCACATTGTTCAAATGTTTAACAACACAATGACACATAACAATAAGAAAAACTAAATATATAGATAAACTTCAAAACTTAGACCAACCGTGATGATAAGCTCTTTTAAGCAGTCATTTATACAGTATTTGATAGTTAAAGTTCATTCCAATAAGTGAATAACTTTTTAAAAGATGTACTTTCCATAACCTCTAAATGCGTACATATATATCTTGCAGCTTGAGGAATGGTTGGCTGTTAGCTTCGTGCCATGCCATGGCATGAGTTTTGGCTATGGCTCACCACTCTACGGTTCGTGCCAAGGCATCTCGGCTGTTAGCTAACAGCCGAAGTCATAGCTTTCTATTTTATTTTTTTTGAAAAACTAGCCCTATGGCACGAGTTTTGGCTATGGCTCACCACTCCACTGAATTTCGGTGCCATACAAAATCTGGTGCCAAACTTCATTTTCCTCACTTTTGGAACCGGTTAAAACCGGAACCAGATCGATCGATTTGGGAACTAAATTTTGTGAAAAGTAGGAACTGAGAACCGAACCGGTTCCGGTTCCGGTTCTAATTCTTTGGGTAACCAAATTTTTGTTAAACAAAAAAAACTCAAACATTAAAGAATTAAGCCAATAAAAAGAAAAAATATTTAAACCTTTTAAGTGTTTGCAACCTTTTACGTTTAAACTGATAACGGTTAACAACTAAAGCATATATTCAAACGAACGATCATTTTATAGTTTCACATTGTTCAAATGTTTAACAACACAATGACACATAACAATCAGAAAAACTAAATTAAATAACTTCAAACTTTGACCAACAAAATGACCAAAATAGTTTATGGTTCCATCGTTTGTTTTATTTTATCTCTTCTGGTTGGTTTTTTCTAATTGTTTTTTCATATCTTTCACAATCATATTGTCTTTAATAGGGAAGAGCAAAAGAATAAGAGAAGCGGACCGAAATTGAGTTGGTTTTCTTTTGTTAGATTCAACCAAGAAGTGTCATTATTGACTTGTTCATGGTTTTAGAAACCAACGTATTCGATGAAATGGTTTTAGTATGAGAAGTAAAGAAAAGTATATGTTTTTAGAATTATTGGGGACTCGGTTCCGGAATCGATAACTGGTGGGCTCGAATTGAACAGACCCAAGAACCGAAAAATCTCAAACTTAAATACCAGAACCAAAGCCATCGGGTCTAGATCCGGTTTGGTTTTTATCGGTTTCGGTCCAATTCTCTAGTTCTTCTTCTCATCCTTGCATTATAGAAAAAGAAAATATTTAGTTGCACGCGTTTCTTAGGGTAACCATCTCTGTTTTTTTTTCTCTCTTCGTTTGATTACTTAGTAGGGGGTGTTATAGGCCTTCTCCTTTTCTCTTATTCCATGATCATGAAGCAATGAGAGTGAAAAAGAGCAAATGTGATCACCCAAAATCACTTTAAGAAGATCTATATGTTTATGATCCATTATTTTTTCAACAAATGGTGTCCTCATCACATGATCATTAAAAAGTGACATGACACCATTATTGTCTATAACATATGTTCAGTTTACTTGGAACAAATTCATGAAGCATTCCAACATGGGTATGTCATTTCTAACTTTACTTGTAAATCATTTGAACCATTGAATTCATTAACCACTAAATCTACCCTAATCATCATCTCTCCTCAATTATGGTAATTAATCATTGTTTCTTTGGTTACAAAACAATGTTTAATTTTATTCAGTTCTTGACCTATAACCACAGAAATATCTAAATTGTAGCTTAATAAATAGATAAAGTAAGATGCATGTAAAGCAAGATATATTGTAGTGAATTATGTAAGCTTGTTAAGAAGAAATAAAAACACTTATTAATTCTCCTTTTGGGTTCAAAGATGATTTAAAATTTATTTCTGCGATGAACATGCAAGTGGCTGAGTGGGATGCAAGTTTGAAAATACATAGGGTCCGTTTGTTTTGTGAATAGGTTTGGATTGTGATTAGGATTCGGTTTAGGTTTGAAATGGAAGTATGAGAGAAAAAATGTATAATTGTATTGAAGTTGTTTGTTTTAGATAGATAAATAAAGTGTAATACTCTTCCTTCTCTTAAACTTTATGTTTTTTCGTTGATGATAATATTTTATAACAAAGAGAGTACATCACTAAACAAAGGAGAATAGACATTTACTCATATCAACGCCATGAGTAGTACTTGCGAGCTAGCTCAGCTAAAATAACGTGTTAGTACAAAAAGCGTGTAGGGGCGAATATGAGTCTGGATTGCTTAATGGGCTGGACCAGGGAGTGGGCTATGATGTTGATCTTGTACTAATCCAAGTAATGAAGAGGTGATCTGCACAAATGAGAGTAAACCGTTAGCCTTACCGCAGGGCGGACCCCGCGATTAAGCTCCGGCGTGAGAGTAAGTATACATGTTTGTCAGAGAATAAGAGAATGTCAGAGTATGTGTGTGTACTAATGATAGGACAGAATGTACCTCTTTGGGGTGTGAAATGACCCCTATTTATAGGCAAAGCCCAATACTAGGGTTTCCTAATATTTCGCTTGCGATTGTTAGTAGCCGGATTGGGTCGCTTGTCGGGCAAGGGTCCACGTGTAATCGTGTCTGCGGACGTGAATATCCTTCCGCAGTCCGTGTTTGTCCGTGGAGGTGCAATGGGTGCGGCTTTTAAAGGTACTCACGTGCGTCTTTGGAATATCCGGAGCGTGACCCTTGTCAGGCTTATTAGTCCGGCTATTTGTTGTATTGGGTCTGGGCCCATATTCGTATATTATGAACTAAGCCCAATGAGCTTGGTGTCCATATTATACGTCATCAAGTCCCCCAGTCTAGTTCGCTTATTATACGCGGTAACAATTATAGCGTGCGGTGAGCGTTACTAGACTAGAGTTCCGTGAGTATTTTTTTCTTTTGTTC
The DNA here is from genome assembly GCA_026074375.1 of Tanacetum coccineum. Classification (NCBI taxonomy): domain Eukaryota; kingdom Viridiplantae; phylum Streptophyta; class Magnoliopsida; order Asterales; family Asteraceae; genus Tanacetum; species Tanacetum coccineum. The sequence continues at coordinate 41,076 of BQNB010004765.1, read as the reverse complement.
ACATCTTGTTCCGCGTCTTTTGTGTCGTTTTGGCAGTTTGTCGTTGGTTACGTGGGTTCTTCATGTCCTTTCATATTCTGCGTGATTTGACCGCCTGGGCCTCACATCCAGCTGTTATCATTATCTTTTTACTTTGTTTTTTGCACCGTTGATAAGGAGGTGTGTTGATACGTGTCATCCTCTGACATTTACCCGAATTGAATATACCATGGGTATAAATAGTCGATTTGTGCTTTACTGTTTTCTTTTTTCACCTCTTTCACTTTTTCACCATTGTTGTAAACTTGAAGGTTCCTTATTTGCACAACATCTCTTATTCTAGAACTTCGTTTACATTCAGGTTAACCTCTTTGCTTCTCTTTTATTATGGGTAGTATCACATCCATTAAATGTGTTCTTACACAAGAACACCTTGACGCTATTTGTGCAAAATATTTTGTTCCAGAGGAAGTTCATCCTCAATTGTCGAGTTCCGATGCCACTATGCATGAAAGGCCGACTGGTAAAGTTGGAATGTATACCCGGTTCTTTGATTATGCCAACTATCGTATTCCATTCTCTAACTTATTTGTGTCTGTTCTTACTCACTTCCGCATTTTGTTTTCCCAATTGTCTGTTTTTGGGTCTGCTAAGGTTTTCATTTTGAAATCCTGTGTCGCGTTTGTAATATCAATCCCAGTGTTGGTCTGTTCCGATATTTCTATATGCATAATTATAAGAATGGTTGGTTTGGGTTTACCAAAAGTCCGAACGTCCGTGCTTGTTATTCTAAGAACTTGGACTCTGTGAAGAATTGGAATGACCACTTTTTCTGGGTGGATGAGTTTGTAGTTCCTGCTAATGCTCGGTTTGGTTGGTTTTTGGGCACAAACATTGTTAAAGATCTAGCTCCCACCATATCTGAATATAATATGGAGCATGCTAATACCCTTATTGCCCAAGCATCTCCGTTCCTTAGGTTCCCGGAAGAATTTCTTTGCTGGGTTGGCATAAGCCGTAATTACCTTTTAAATAAAGATACTTACCCTCGATTTGAGTATGAGAACGGAGAGGGTGGGTGTTCTTTTCCGTATACACGTTGATTATTTGTCTTTATTTTTTCCGTTTTTCTTGTTTATTTACTCTTTTTTCCTGTTGTCCTTTGCAGAGATGGATTTGAATGCTTTTATTCGGACCGCTGACCCCCGTAAGGTGAGGGGATGTCGAAGAGAGCAAGGACTGAGAATGATGCCTATCTGACCGGTGGCTAAGCATCGTTACCGTGACCCTACCTTCCAACCCAGTTCCCTCGCCTTCTAGGGAGTTGTCAGAACCAGCATCGAAAGAGAGTTTGTGAAGGACGCAGGTGGCAGCGTGTGGAGACAGAGTTCTATCCGTTGGAGTTCCACGGTAATGTTGAACCAATCGTGCCCACCACAGATAATATTGTTGCTGAAACTGAAGCATCCGGGCCTAAACGTTCAAAGAAAAAAGGTTTACCATCGAAGTGAGAGTACTCTCCTCCTGCCAGCTTCTTCATTCCCCCCGCCTAAGAGATTGAGAGCCGATTATGGAACAACTGGTGGTTCCGCTGCTGGAGGTAAATCTCCTAGTGTTCTTAATAGGTTGCTTCAAGATTCTCGGTTAACGGTAGAACAGGGTGTCCCAGCTCTTCCTACCTTACCTTTTATTACTTCATCCGTGACAGCTTCACCTTTGGAGGAAGGCGGAGATCACACACTGATTCCGTGACTGATCCTTCTTGCTGATCTGTGGTCCCTTCACGAGGTTCGAGAGTTCTATCCGATTCTATCTCATCACACAGGTGCTAAAATCTGCCGGATCATTGAGGTTTGATTCCTTTATCAGGTCTTCCGCTCCCGGTGATTGACTACAACCACACCACTGTAACAGGCCTTTGTTTCTAATTATCTACTACGACCGCTACTTCTCCTATTGACTTTGGCAAGGATACGGATGTGCCGAATCCCGTCCGTTTTTTGGCTGGTTTTTAGTTCAACTGACAAGACAGATCGCAATCTTACCTTTTTTACAAGGAGGTCGGGCATGATTTATTGTCGCTGGGATATTCGTGCGGGAGGGAGCGGATGTTGATGTTGCAAGAGATTTATATTCCTGAGTGGTCCTTTGACTAAAGGTCTGAGCTGAACTATGGACGTCCATGTGTCTAATATGATTAATCATTTTACTCCTCTCCTCCCCCGCTTTCCCTTCAATACTGTTCACAGGAATAGAGCACGAACAGTTTATATGCTGAGTTTAATGCGTCTACCGCACAAACAAACTAATTTAGTTTTGAGTTTTAGGTGAGAATGCAAACTAAGTATAATATTTTGAGAAAAGGAAGTGAAGTCCTTGATTAGAACAGAATAAATTGTTGCAAGTAAAGGACAGGAGATTGATGAGATTTAAGGTGCTCAGTTGTTGCAGCGAAGAATGATCCTAAGGAGTACTCAACTTCGTACACAGGGTTTCTATTCTCGAGGGCTGATAAGGGTTCGCTCCAAGGCGAGGTTGCTTTCCGCTAAGAGCACACAGCCCCCATCCTTAAGCAAGAGCGTAGTGCTCTGAAATTAAAAGTGACAGGCCTCGAATCTATCATTGCTGAGAAGGACCGTAAACTTTCTGACTTGGGAACCTCTTCTTCTTCTTTGAGGTCTCAGAACCAAAGTCTTGTGAATCAGGTATATTTTTCTTTTGTCTATCCTCAATTTTCCTCATCATATTTTTGTGTTTTTTCCTTTTCTATATATATATAAATATAATATATATATAAATAATATATATATATATCTATATATATATATATATATAATATCTAAATATATATATGATATAATATATAAATTTAGTGCATGAGTTGGAAACATTCATCCGCAGTTCTCCGTGAAAGCTGGAGACGTATGAGGGAAGCATAAACATCTAGAGGAATTCCGGATAACCTTATAAGAACCTCTGAACTAGATTGGCATTGATATTGGATGCAGACATTTCCATGGTGTTGTATGCAAAGATGATGTATGACTCATGGCAGAAGCTTCTAATGGTGCTAAATGTCTCAACTCTACTGAGTAAATGGAGGCTCTTGGAAAGTGCATTCGGGCGAGCTATCAAGAAAGGGATGTGCCGGAGGGAATGGCCGCTGGAATAGAACATGGACAAGCAGGAAGATGTCTAGTTACCTTGAAGCTTATAAACCCTCCGCGAAGGCCTGACTTTAAGTCTGTTGACCATAGAACTTCTTGTTTAGACATTCGCTTCTCTGGAATTATCTGCTAAGAAGGAGCGAGTATTGGGATGTTATAATCTTTTTTTTCGTTTGGACAATGTTGTGGCTGAGGTCTTAGGAATGACTGACCTTCAGCCTGACGTGGGTTAGTTGATGGTTCCCGTGCATCATAAGCAAGATAAGGTTGTGATTGGGAGTCAAGCATTATTTGTTGCTCTGGAAACTTGTCACAGTAGGGTGCGAAAGATGGAGAGGAACCTTACTGAGCGTCTTTCTTTTTTGAAATAATGTATATGTTTCAAAGATTCACCCCTTATCCGCTAAAGCTTTGACCATTCTCCTGAAGACCTCTACTGAGCCTTCGGTTACGACACTTATCACCATGGCTTTGTCCATCGTGGTTATTTGTCCTAATTCTGATCCTTTCCTCTTGGTGGAGGATTATGAGAACCCGAACTTAGCGGGTGCGGTCCCGGAGGATGTTAGTCTGGGGCCCAATTGTAAGGGAAAGGCTGGAGGCTCAACTGAAGGTGATGTTGATGTTGGTGATCTTGTGCTTTCTCAGTTGGAGAACGAAGCTAGAGACGCTGTTCTTTGAGTTTGTTTGCTTGTTCTTCCTCGGTCGCGTGTGACCTCTTTGCGGACTTGTATAAACAAAAATAATCAAACACTTTATAATCTGTGCTTTCATAGTTTACAAAAGAGGCTTTTTACAATAATCTGTATCCATATGCTAAGATAAAGTTTTTGCTTCTTTAAAACATGCTATTTATAATAGGCAATTGTTTAGTGAATGTCGTGCATGCAATGCCTCTTATGCATTTTAAGCGTTATTAGTTTGTAGGTTACGCATCACTTTTTGTTATGGCGGAATAAGAACATTATTGTGAGGCATGCTCCGTACGCGCGCGGCTTTAATCACATATGAAAAGATAACCTTTTGCATAAGTAATAATTAGAATTTTTCAAGAGCATAAACTTAATGAAGGTAGGTAGTCACACTTTTTATTGAAATTAAGAGACATAAACACAAAAATTTAAAAGTTATACAAGGAATAAATTAAAAATGCTCTTTCCCAATCACGGTCCGTAAGGGTAAGCGCATACAGTTTTTGTATTAACACTTCTGTTAAGATGCAAACATTCCAGGTCCGCGGAAGCTCTTTTCTGTTGCGGTCTTTTAGCCTGTACGATCCCTTCCCAAGTGCTTATGTGACTTCGTATGGGCCCTTCACACTTGGGTCCTAAGCTTTTTTCGTATCCTCTGTGTGGCAAGCTATCGATGTCTATGGAATACCAAGTCTCTCTGGCTTAAAGCTAGTGTTTCGAACTTTGGCATTGTAGTATTTTTCCATTAGTCCTCTTACTTTTGCCTCTCTATGGCTAGCTTGCTTGCTCTCGCTTTTCTTCTAGTAGCTCTAAGTTGATTTCCAATGCTTCATCATTTTTGGCCACGTCTACTTCTGCTGTCCTGAATGTGGGCATTCCGATCTCCGCTGGTATGACAGCCTCCGTTCCGTAAGTCAGTAAGAACGGAGTGTCTCCGTTACAGGATTTGACCATGGTTCGGTGTGACCAAAGGACATGAGAGATTTCTTCCATCCAGTTCTTGTTTTCTTTTTTCTTTGCCCAGTCTTGTTTTTTTATTTCCCTCCCCCAAACTCCGTTTGCTATCTTTGGAAATGTGTATGGTTTATTTTTTCTTATTATTGATGGTTTTTATGTCTATAAGTCCGTTTGTTCTAAGGATGTTTTTACGATGCCAAAATGCAGTAGAATACCATTTTTTTCACGACCAGTCTATGAATGGGTATATTTGTCTCGGAATTGCTGTCCCATTTTCGAATATGATTTCTCCTGAAGACCAAATCTGCATACGAAGTTTTCCCTATAAACTTTTTACTGGTTTCCTGTAATAGTTGCCACTGGTTTTGCTTCTATCCATTTAGTAAAGTAGTCCATGGCCACTATTAGAAATTTAACTTTTTCGGGTCCTTCCGGGAAAGGTCCAGCTATGTCGATACCTTATTTGTAAAATGGCCATGGAGATGTAATTGGATTCAACCTCTCTTACGGATTTCTTAGGATAGGTTTGTCAATTGGCATTCCTGCCTGGCATGCATTTATAAGTGCTACTCTCTCCCGCCGTCCTCATCTTCGTCGCCAGTAGTAACCAATCCTTAGAGCTTTTGACAAACGACGGATCGTGGTGCCAGCATTTAGCTGCCATGAGCCCACGTGTAATTCTCTAAGACTTAGTTTGCATGTGAGGGTCCTCACACATCGAAGCCAAGGGTCCTAGAAAAGATTTTCTTGTATAGGATTTCCGTGGATGATGGCGAGATGTTAGGATTTCGTTTTATAAATGCTCATGCCTTCTTCTTCCGCTTGTAAATTTTCGCCGTGATGGTATTCATGAATCGGGGTCATCCAGGAATCCCCTTCTTCTTATACCACGACGAGTACTTCGATCCCGTTCAAGGATTTTTCTTTCAGCTCTTCTACTAACACTTGTTTGCTGAGATGTGCGAAGCTGGTAGATGCCATTTTGCTTAGTGCATCTGCTTTTTTTTCCACTTCTCGGAACCTGCTTTATTGAAAACTCCCAGAAAGCACTAGCTAATTTTATTACCTTCTCTAAAGTACTTTTGATCATATCATGGTCTACTTTTGCTACGTAAGTCCCTTTACTTCTTGGTTTTGCTAACTAGTTTTTGAGTCTACGTTTACCTGAAGGTTTTGGACACCCATTTTTTTGGCAATCCGTAATCCCGCAATCAAAGCCTCATACTCTGCTTCATTATTGGTTGCTTCAAATTAAAATCGTAAAGCATACGTAAACTCTGTCCCCTCCGGATCCGTGAGTACCCCACTCCCGCCCCATGGACCTTGTTCACAGACGGTCACTCTTGGGCGACGGATGCGGAGCGGAGTGGTACTCACGATACCGGAGAGGACAAGTTTTACGTATGCTTTACGATTTTCAATTTAAGCAACCAATAATGAAGCAAGTAAGAGGGCGTTTGATTGCGGGATTACGTATGCCAAAAAAATAGGTTGTCCAAAACCTTTAGGTAAACGTAGACCACAAAACAAGTAGCTAACCAAGCAACGGACTTTACCGTAGCAAAAGAGACAGATATGATCAAGTACTTAGAGAAGGTAAAAACATTAGCTATTGTTTTCTGGGAGTTTTCAATAAAGCAAAGTTCCGAGCAGTGGAAACAAAAAAAGCCATGTACTAATCAAAGATGGCATGCATTAAGCAAAATAGCATCTACCAGCTTCGCACATCTCAGCAAACAGGTGTTAGTAGAAGAATTGAAAGAAAAATCCAAGAATGAGATCTAAGTGCTCGCCGTGGTGGAGGAAGAAGGGGATTCCTGGATGACTCTAATTCATGAATACATCATGGATGAAACTTTAACAGTGGAAAGAAAGAAGGTAAGAGCGATAAAACGAAAGTCACAACGTTTCGCCATCATCAATGGAACGCTGTACAAAAAATCCTTTCTAGGCCAATGGCTTCGATGTGTAGGACCTTCACAAGCAAACTAGGTCTTGCTAGAAATACATGAGGGCTCATGTAGCATGCATGCGGGCACACGATCCGTCGTTGCCAAAGCTCTAAGGATTGGGTATTACTGGCCGACAATGCATAAGAACACGATGACACTTATAAAAGCATGCCAGGAGTGCCAAGTGCACAAACCTGTCCTAAGAAATCCGCAGGAAAAATTAAATCCGATCACATCTCCATGGCCATTTTACAAATAGGGCATCGACATAGCCGGACCTTTCCTAGAAGGACCTGGAAAAGTCAAATTTATAATAGTGGCCATGGACTACTTTACTAAATGGATAGAAGCAAACCCGGGTGGCAACTATCACAGGAAACCAAGTAAAAAAGTTTGTATGGGAAAACATCGTGTACAGATTTGGTCTTCCAGGAGAAATCATATCCGACAATGGGAAGCAATTCCGAGACAACCTATTCAAAGACTGGTGTGAAAAATTATGTATTCAACAACATTTTGCCTCCGTAAAACATCCCCAGACAAACGGACTGGTAGAAAGAGCAAACCGGAGTTTGAGGGAGGGAATAAAAGCAAGGCTGGGAAAAGACAACAAGAACTGGATGGAAGAAATCTCTCATGTCCTTTGGGCACACTGAAGGTCAAATCTAGTAACGGAGACACTCCGTTCTCACTGACTTACAGAATAGAGGCTGTCATCCTAGCGGAGATCAGAATGCCTACATTCAAGACAGCAGAAGTAGACGTGGCCAAAAACGATGAAGCATTGAAAATCAACTTAGAGCTACTAGAAGAAAAGCGAGAGCAAGCAGCCATAAGAGAGGCAAAAAGCAAGAGACAAATGAAAAAAATACTACAATGCCAAAGTTCAAAACACAAGCTTTAAGCCAGGAGACTTGGTATACCGTAACAACGAAGCAAGCCATGCAAAGGATATCAGAAAGCTAGGACCCAAGTGGGAAGGCCCATACGAAGTCACAAAAGTACTTGGGAAGGGATCGTACATGCTAAAAGACCGTAACGGAAAAGAGCTTCCGCAGACCTGGAATGTTGGCAATCTTAAGAAGTGTTGTATACACAAAATGTAAGCAGTTTACCCATACCGACCTCATGATGGGAAGAGCATTCTTACTTTATTCCTTGTAATAACTTTTAAATATTGTGTAATATGTCTCTTAATTTCAATAAAAAAGTGAAGACTAGCTACCTTCACAAGTTATGCTTTAAAAAATTCTAATTTATTACTTTGCAAAGTTATCTGTTATATGTGATTAAGCCGCACACGCACGGAGCATGCCTCCAATAATGTTATTCCGCATAACAAAAAGGATGAGTAACCTACAAACAAAGCTCAAAATGCATAAGAGGCATTGCAAGACTGGCATTCAAAACAACCCTATTATAATATAGCAGGTTAAAGAAAGAAAAAACTTTAATCTTAGTATATCCGGATACAGATTATTGTAAAAGCATCATTGTAACTAAAGATATCATGGATAAAAGTGTTTGAATATTTTGATTACAAAAAAATCCGCAAAGAGGTCACAGGTGACAGCGGAAGAACAAGCAAACAAACTCAAAGAACAGTGTCTTTAGCTTCGTTCTCCAACTGAGAAAACACAAGATCACCAACATCAACATCACCTTCAGTTGAGCCTCCAACTTTTCCCTCACATTCGGGCCCCGGAATAACATCCTCCGAGACCGCACCCGCTAAGTCCGGGTTCTCATAATCCTCCACCAAGAGGAAAGGATCGGAATTAGGACGAATAACCATGGTGGATAAAGCCGTGGTAATAAGTACCATAACCAGAGGCTCAGTAGAGGTCTCCGGGAGAATGGTCAAAGCTTTAGCGGATACGAGGTGATCTATGGAAACAAATACATCTTTTAGAAAAAGGAAGACGCTCAGTAAGGTTCCTCTCCATCTTCCGCACCCTACTGTGACAAGTTTCTAGAGCAACAGATAACGCTTGACTCTCAATCACAACCTTATCTTGCTTATGATGCACGGGAACCATCAACTGACCCACGTCAGGCTGAAGGTCAGTCATTCCTAAGACCTCAGCCATGGCATCGTCCAAACGAAGAAGATCCATAACATCCCAAGTACTGGCATCCTTATTAGCAGATAATTCTCGGAGAAGCGGAAAGTCTAAACCATGAAGATCACGGACAGTATAATTAAAGTCAGCCTTCGCGGAGGGATTATAAGCTTTAAGGTCACTTAGACATCTTTCAACTTGTCCATGTTCAATTCTAGCAGCCAAGCCCTCCTGCATCCTTTTCTCGATGGCACGACCGAAAGCATTTCCAAGAGCCTCCATATACTCAGTAGAGTTGAGACATTTAGCCATTAGAAGCTTCATGCCATGTGTCAACAACCATCTCTGCCCCGTGGTGGCGTTAAGGAGGTGCGAATGAAAATTCTCCTGGAAATGCATACAACACCTGGTAAAGTCAGCATCAATCTCAGCCAATCTAGCTTCAAGAGGTTTCATAAGGTTATCCTGGAATTCCTCTAGCTGTTTCATGCTTCCCTCATACGTCTCCAGCTTCTCACGGAGACCCGCAGATGAAGTTTCCAACTCATGCACCTAAAAAATATGTATATATATACATAAGAAAAGGAAAACACAAAAATATGAAGAGGATAGTTAAGGATAGAAAAATACACCTGATTCACAAGACTTTGGTTCTGAGACCTCAAAGAAGAAGAGGAGGTTCCCAAGTCAGAAAGTTCACGGTCCTTCTTAGCAATGATAGATTCGAGGCCTGTCACTTTTAATTTCAGAGCACTGCGCTCTTGCTCAAGAAGGCCATTGTGCTCCTTAGCGGAAGCAACCTCACCTCGGAGCAAACCCTTAATAGACTCGAGATTAGAAACCCGAGTACAAAGTTGAGCCACCTCCATAGACTCATCCTTCGCCTGCAACAACTGAGACCTTAACTCCCTAATCTCCTTGTCCTTCACTTACAACAAATTATTTTTCTCCTCATCAAGGGACTTCCATTTCCTTTTCTCCAAAATATTATACTCAGTACGCATTTTCACCTCAGAACTCAAACTCAAATTGCATGCGGCAGATACATTAAACTCAGCAAATAACTGTTCATGTTCCATTCCGCGAATAGCTTTGAAGAAAGCAGGAGGAGTAAAATGATCAATCATATTAGCACATGACCGTTCGTCGTTCAGCTCAAAACCTTTAGTCACAGACCACTCAGGAATGTAAATCTCTTGCAAATCAACGTCTGCATCCCCTCCTGCATGAATACTCCCAGCGACAAAATTACTGCCCGACCTCCCTGTAAAAAGGCTAAGAGTGCGATCCATCTTGTCAGATGAACTAGAACCAGAAAAAATGGACGGAGTCGACACATCCTTATCCTTGACAACGTCAATAGGAGTAGCGGTCGTAGTAGCAGCATTAGAAACAAAGCCCGTTACAGTGGTGGCCGTAGTCATCACTGAAGCGACAGACCTGACAAAGGAATCAACCTCAGGATCCGCAGATTTAGTACCTGAGTGATGAGAAGAATTAGATAGAACTACGAACCTCGCAGAGGGACCCACAGTTCACAAAGAAGGACCAGTCACGGAATCAGTGTGATCTCCGCCCTCCTCCAAAGGTGAAGCTGTCACAGATGAAGTAATAAAAGGTAAGGTAGGAAGAGCTGGGACACCCTGTTCTACCGTTAATCGAGAATCTTGAAGCAACCTATTAAGAACAGTAGGAGATTTACCTCCAGCAGCGGAACCACCAGTTGTTCCATAATCAGCCCTCAATCTCTTGGGCGGATGAGAAGCAGCAGGAGTACTCTCACTTCCACGGGTAACCCTCTTTTTCTTTGAACGTTTAGGCCCGGATGCTTCAGTTTCAGCAACAATATTATCCGTGGTGGGCATGATTGGTTCAACATTACCATGACCACTAACGGAAGCAACTTCCTGATCTCCACCACCGCTCCCACCTGCATCTTTAACAAACTCTCTTTCGATGCTAGCCGACAACTCCCTAGAAGGGCGAGGAACTGAGGTTGGAAGTAGGGTCACGGTACGATGCTTAGCTACAGTCACGATAGGCCTCTCATTCTCAGTCCTTGCTCTCTCGACAATCCTCACCTTACGGGGGTCAACGGTTCGAATAAAAGCATTCAAATCCATCTCTGCAAAGGACAACAGAAAAAGAGTAAATAAACAAGAAAAACAGAAAAAACAAAGACAAATAATCAACGTGTATACGGAAAAGAACACCCACCCTCTCCGTTCTCATACTCAAATCGAGGGTAAGTATCTTTATTCAAAAGGTAATTACGGCTTATGCCAACCCAGCAAATAAATTCTTTCGGGAACCTAAGGAATAGAGAGGCTTGAGCAATAAGGGTATTAGCATGCTCCACATTATATTCAGATATGGTGGGAGCTTGATCTTTAACAATGTTTGTGCCCGAAAACCAACCAAACCGAGCATTAGCAGGAACTACAAACTCATCCACCCAGAAAAAGTGGTCATTCTAATTCTTCACAGAGTCTAAGTTCTTAGAATAACAAGCACGGACGTTCGGACGTTTGGTAAACCCAAACCAACCATTCTTATAATTGTGCATATAGAAATATCAGAACAGACCAACACTGGGATTGATATTACAAACGCGACACAGGATTTAAAAATGAGAAACCTTGGTAGACCCAAAAACAGACAATTAGGAGAACGGAATGCGGAAGTGAGTAAGAACAGACACAAAGAAGTTAGAGAATGGAATACGATAGTTGGCGTAATCAAAGAACCGGGTATACATTCCAACTTTACCAGTCGGCCTTTCATGCATAGTGGCATCGGAACTCGGCAATTGAGGATGGACTTCCTCCGGAACAAAATATTTTGCACAAATAGCGTCAAGGTGTTCTTGTGTAAGAACACATTTAATGGATGTGATACTACCCATAATAAAAGAGAAGCAAAGAGGTTAACCTAAATGTAAACGAAGTTCTAGAATAAGATATGATGTGCAAATACGGAACCTTCAAGTTTATCAACAATGGTGGAAAAGTGAAAGAGGTGAAAAAAGAAAACAGTGAAGCACGAATCGACTATTTATACCCATGGTATATTCAATTCGGGTAAATGTCAGATGATGACACGTATGAACACACCTCCTTATCAACGGTGCAAAAAACAAAGTAAAAAGATAATGATAACAGTTGGATGTGGAGCCCAGGCGGTCAAATCACGCAGAAGATGAAAGGACACAAAGAACCCACGTAACCAACGACAAACCCCAAAATGACACAAAAGACGCGGAACAAAATGGGAATAAAAGATAAAATGCTCATAGAACTCTAGTCTAGTAACGCTCACAGCACGCTATAATTGTTACCGCGTATAATAAGCGAACTAGACTGGAGGGACTTGATGACGTATAATATGGACACCAAGCTCATTGGGCTTAGTTCATAATATACACATATGGGCCCATGCCCAATACAACAAATAACCGGACTAATAAGCCTGACAAGGGTCACGCTCCGGATATTCCAAAGACGCACGTGAGTACCTTTAAAAGCCGCACCCGTTGCACCTCCGCAGACAAACACGGACTGCAGAAGGATACTCACGTCCGCAGACACGATTACACGTGGACCCTTGCACGATAAGGGACCCACTCCGGCTACTAACAGTCGCAAGCGAAATATTAGGAAACCCTAGTATTGGGCTTGCCTATAAATAAGGGTCATTTCACACCCCAAAGGGGTACATTCTGTCCTATCATTAGCACACACACATACTCTGACATTCTCTTAATCTCTGACAAACATGTATACTTACTCTCACGCCGGAGCTTAATCGCGGGGTCCGCCCTACGGTAAGGCTAACGGTTTACTCTCATTTGTGCAGATCATCTCTTCATTACTTGGATTAGTACAAGATCAACATCATAGCCTACTCCCTGGCCCAACCCATTAAGCAATCCAGACTCATATTCACCCCTACACTCTTTTTGTACTAACACCATGGAAGTTAGTAGAGTATCAGAAATGTCAGCTCGCTATAACAAGATTTCCTGATTAATTAACATGGTTTCCAAATCCAACACAATTCAGGAGATGCACACACTTGCTTTTAGTTAATTTCTAACAGTATAAGACTGACAAAGTGACCAGTAAATAAACAAGCATTTTGAACAAAGAACGATATGTATTTTTTCACATTGTTTTAAGACGCAATTGTGGCCATGGTTCAAGAAGTCATCCTGTTTCACGTCACTTGCAAAGAGATGCAAGCACACGGCGAGGTGGCTTTAGTAGTGGTTGTCGAGCGTGAAGGACCATCAAATTATTAACTAGCATAACATCACCTTTCTTCCAAGGTATTATAACACACTCTTCGTCCATAATTCTCAAGCAGTCTTGGATGGCATCATATTCAAGCACAGGGTCGCCATTTCCGTACCTAGCATATGAATCTGGCCTTTCAGTTTTGCCATTCATCGAGCCATTGTAAATCATCGTCAAAACATTAAACCAAGTTTTACGCTGACTTTTGTCTTTGTCAAATGTTCTGATGGCAGGAATTGGGCCGGTTATTAACTTTACACCACTCTCTAACCATTCCAGCTTTGTTTTTTGCTTCGCCGCCCTATAAGTATTTGACAAAGTGTATCATTTTCAACGGAATGGATATCTTGCACCAAACTTGTTGTAAGGTTTATTGTATGCAACTATACAAGAACAAAGATCAAGTTGTGTGTTCAATTCTCAATGGAGATGTAGTGTTTTAAAAAAAGTGTCTAATGGTTGTGTTAGTTTTTGCTATTTAGAGGGAAAAAATTAAGCACCTTTCCTCAGCAACATTCTTGTCATCGGTCATGTATGCAGACTTCCAACTACCGCCTCCGTAGTAAGATGAAAGGACTTCGTCAGTCAGTATTTTTGTATATGTCAATCCATGCTCCTCGAGTCGTGAAACAAACTCCGGGTGCCTCTCTTTCATTTTTTCGTAAACTACATGACTCAAAAGAATTGGAGTTTCTCCTCCGCTCCCCGGTTCTTCTTCACAAAAGAAGAATAACTTGTTGGGGAAATTCGGAACCTGCAATTTGACAACTTGTATTACTTCACTGGAATTAATTTATCATAACAACGTTTGATGATCTTTCAAATTTTAAGATTCAATCGTACTCTTTGTTTATGTGTAGCGAATAAATTATACACATACAAATTACCATAGGTTTTAGTAACTCTAGCTAATCCAAGGTATTTTTAATTACCGATGATTGATATCACAGCGGATATAGTTGGGATCTAATCAAATACCACCTAGTTAAGATCTATGTAGCAAATTGGCGTATAAATCACCTTTAGTTAAAAGAAAAAGAGAACGTGGACCTCTCCCTTTTGTATTACTAAATTTAGTATTGTTTGTATAGAACATATCCTTGGGTTCAAAACTGAAATTACACTAAAGTTGTACAAAACTATACTAGGATTATAAAAGACAATTGTTGAACCCGCTAATCAGCTATATGTAGCTTCGCCTCATAGATCTCAATCCTAATACGATAATTAAATCGAAGAAAAAAAATGTAAGAAAGCATATTGATGCATCATGAGCTGAGCAAGCAAATTTATATCTATAGAGCTAAAGAATTTACGTAAGCCATCTCATGATGAAAAGGAATTCGCTGATCTAGAGGGCTTTCATTAGCAGTATAAATCCTGCCAACAACATTGGTTCGAGAGGCTCGGCCACCAACATAAGGAGCTTCAGGGAATCCAAAAGCTACAACAACGTCGTTGAATTCGGAAGCAGATGTAACAGGAAAGCCTCTAAATAGAATAACACCACTTTTTTCTAGGAGAGATTCTAGCCATGGCTTTTGAGCTTTGATCGCCTCAGTAAAACTAGAAGGGTTAGAAGTTGGTGACAACACGGCTGGGAAGACAACGCCGTCATTAAACGATTTTTGCTCAGGCAAGTTAACTTCTTGGAAGAATTTCCCGGTGACCATTTCATGAATTGGGTCTGTAACAATGCAGTTGATAAGCTGCATATATAATAATATTGATATTGATTCGCCTGCCAATAATGGATGATTATTTATTACTGTATATACTATGTAAAACGTTTTAATATTTTACAACATCTAGTGTTGGACACATTAGTGATCGATATTTTTTTAGTATTCATAGTTTTGTCTAATCTTTTGTCTTCATTTGTTTGTGTTTATCAAATTAAGTGATTCTATATGAACCTCTTAATTAAGATGCATTAAGAGTTTGAGCACACACAAAATTTCTTTTTAAAGTGTGGTATTAAATTTTGATTAACATTCTATACCTCACAGAAAATTTCAAGCGATAAATTTGGTTTTGGGTTATTGCTATTTCTATTTCTATTATTAGTATTATTTTTTTATAATGTCGTCACTATGGAATGAATAATAGATTGCACTCACTTGCTATTAGTTTACAGAACTAATTACTTGATAAGTAAACAAGTCATGCACACATTCTTGTTGAAAAGATATACTACCAATGTTTTTTATTTTGTTTTGGTAACAATGGTTTTAGACATTTTAGCCAGCTAATCCATCATGTTTCACTACAAGAAAAAAGGGCAACACCCAGGAATATTTTCCTAGGGAAACTTTTCGTAGAAAATTACCTATGAAATTCCGACAATTTTTCTACGGATTATGAGCACTACTATTAGTGACTGCTTTCCTAGTAATTTCCTAGCGATTAGTGACCGAAATAAAACCGTCACAAAGCCGTCGGAATTAGTGGCGGTTTTCCTAGGTATTTCCTAGGTATGCAATGACGTCGGAAATCCCTAGGAAATGTGTTTAATTTCCTAAGGATTTCTATCGAATTTCCTACGAATATTATGACATCAGAAATCCTTTGGAATTACTCAACTATTATCTAAGGATTTCCTAGTGACTGACTAAAAATCGTTAAATAGTAACAACATACACCACTATTATAAATTTATAATGCATATGTATGATTATTATCTCTAATACAATGTCAGAAAATGTATGAGTTAGGGTTCGAGCTAAGCAAGTTACGATTTTTAACGGGTGTAAATGTGTTTACGTTTATATATTTATGTGTATGTGTCTAAATGGATGCGTCGGTATATTACGTTTATATTACTATGTGGAGTTAGCCATAACGGGCATTTTGATAATGTGATAAATTTTGGTTCTCTTTCATAAACTTCAATGTGTCATGTTCCTCGTACTTATGATGATGAGGAGGTTGGTTAGAGCACTTGGATTATGGGTCATGGTTAACATTCATCAATTAACATTTATCTAGTTAACATTCATCTAGTTACTTACGTATGTGCACTCTTGACATTATCTATGAAATGCAAGTTATTCCTATACGAGTAGTATGGTTTGATGATGAGGGGAGGTTGGTCCGGGCACCTAGATCATGGGTCATGGTGTTAACGTTCATCAATTAATATTCATCTAGTTAATATTCATATGTGCGCTCAGCTCTCGACACTATCAATGAATTGCAAGTTATTCATAGGAGTAGTATGGTTTGATGATGAGGGGGAGGTTGATTCGGGCACCTGGATCATGGTTAACATTCATCTAGTTAAAAATCGTATGTGCGCTCTTGACATTATCCATGAAATGCAAGTTATTCCTCGACCTTAATTTGATGAAAGTGAACCAAAACTTATCATTATCAAAACGCCCATTATGTCATAGTTGTATTGTTTTGGCCATAACTAATTCATACGAACTCTGTTTTTGATGATTCAAGCGACACATAACCGGGGGAAAGGGATCTACAAATTTGACTTATATTAAATATTTATCTTCAAAAAGATGCAAAGGTTTGCTAAAATATTTGTTTTTTTATCAAATATACTTATCTTCAAAAATATTTATCCTAACCATTTAATACATTTTATTAACCACTTATTATTTATCTTAAAAGATATGCAAAAGTATAAATTATATTATTACCAATATATGATGTCTATGTAATTTCTTGTAATATAAATTTACTATCAATTAATACCTCATACTTCTAAAAGGTTTGAAATCCTTTTATATACTTGTCGTAATATCATTTACCCGAAATTTGCTTCCTCAAAACATTTCCCCCCAAAATGAAACTTTGACCAAAACGTTTCCCCCCAACTCCGATTTCAATTATTTTATTTTCCTCCCAAAGGCTTCTCCCCAAAAACTTTTTTCTGCCACCAAGTACAAACACACTAAACCATACTTTGAAGTCTCAAAAAATCATACTTAAAATACCATTCTTAATATTCTTTGTTGCTCCCATCGTCGCCATCAACCACCCTCTATCTACCTCCTCACCACTGTATACATATCATAACCTATGTGTCTGTGAACCCTCGTCACACCATCTCCACCACCAAACTCTACAGCTTAACTGTTTCTCTCAGTGTTCAGACTATATTTTAGTTTATTTCTTATTGTTTTAAGCTCTGTTACATGTTGCAATTATGAGTGCTATTGGTAATTTAGTTGGTAGGATCTTCATTTGATTATACTATAATTATATCTTTTGTTTCTATTTTTCTAAGTTTTGTATGGTTTATTTCTCAAATAATTTGGAGTCTCACAGATCTGTGGTGTTACTTTCTTGTTCCCTAAAACTTTAGTGTGGTACCGTGGTTGAAGCTAAGTGAATGATATATGGACTATAGTAAGATTATTACTACTACTCTTACTTGTTTTTAAAAATTTACAGGTTATGGATCCTACTTTTGGATCTATTAGGACTAATCCGCTTGCATTATAGGTCAAAAGTTTCGATCAAAGTCTTGAGGAGCTAGCAAGGGGTGCAGAGGGATATGAGCAACCAAATAAGGGCGCGTGATATGTGTTTTACAAGCTTTAAATTTATAATAACTAGATTTACCAAACAAACGAAAAAACACAATATTCGGGCAAGTATACCCTATCGAGTGTAATATAGTATTAGGTAAGTCCAAGTCGTTCCACGGGATTCATAGCAATTCACATATTTAAATGATTGTAACTGATCAAATAGCCAAAACGTGTGTATAAAGCAAGCAACAAACAAGGCACGACCCACATAACATAATACATAGAGATAGAACAAGACTTTATATAAACAAAGCATACAAGTAATATATGACTGGTAATCATAATAACAAGCATATCTACCAATAATGTCATAGAATACTTTCGGCCTATATACTACATCATCACGAGCACATTAAGAATAGTTTATATCGAATATGCATATATATGAATTCCTCCCAACCCGGTTGGTCAACATAAGGAAGGGTCTTAAATATTATTCCACTTAGATTGTTTATCAATTTATCACACAATTCTCACAAGTATGATATTGACACGCCATAGATAAACGGTTCAAAATACATCAAGACAATTAACCATTTAAGCTTATTTCAATTGCAATGATATACTAAAAGATAAACAATGATCCAAGAAGAGATAACATCGAATTCATAAACATATATATTCATAAGTCATAGCAAAATCATCTAAATACTATATCATGTTTCACATATTGCCAAAATAAACGAGGAACTCTACATTATAACCAAACCAATAACCAATTGCTCCCACAAACAACCAACATCTGAACCTCCTAAAATAACTCGAGGGGCTGTCACGAATCCTTTGTAAATCAACAACACGTCACCAAATGGTGTGTTTGGTAACAGGTTTAATATAGTAAAGAAATTAAAGATTTGGTGTGAATCGTCTAACCCTTGTGGTATAATGTATTTCGGTTCAGGAAACGCAGTGTCTAGAGTCTGGAAATGGTGGTGGATTAGTGGTGATTCGTGGTGGTGATGGTGGTATAGTGGTGGTAGAACGATGGTATAAAGGGTCGTTCAAATCCTTGGACCCTAGGGCTCTCACATCTAGTTGCAAGGTCTCCAATAAAGTTGTATGTAAGATATATATGATGTTATAAACGGTTGAGAATTGCCTCGCAATTTATAGGTTGTCCAGGAGTCCAAGTGTGGCGCACAAATATTATTGTGCGATGTACTTCTGTGTTTGTCGGCTAAGTTCCATTAATGCATGAGGCAAGTGCAGCGCACATATATAAAAGTGCGACGTACTTTAGCTTTGGCTGGTTCTATTGACATCAGGGATAAGTACGTCGCACACAAGTTATTATGCGGCGTACTTCTTGTGATTCATGACATTTATTATTTATTTTTTCCTAGCTTTACTTCCATAAGGTATAAACACTTATATCTTAGATATTTATGCTTGAACAATCTTCAAGTGAACCTGCACATATTTCATGTTATTAAGTATCGAAAGTTCTTATAATTAACCAATAAATATATATAAAAGCATAGATAACGCATATAGAAATATGTATAAAATGAGCATTATCAAATCCCTCCACATTTAAAATTTTCTTGCCCTCAAGCAAATCTAAGAAAAGAAATTTAGAAACAAGGTCCTAAGTGACAAAATAAGAGAAAATTTAAAATTTTAAAATTTTTGAAAATATCGAAAATATTGTTGGTTTTATTATAAATAAGCGCAAAAGGCGCAAACCCCACCCCTCCCCCCACACTTAAGGATTTACTTGTCCTTAAGCAAAATAAAGATATAAATAAGCTTTACAAAACACAAATAGAATTATGAAAAATATTTTTTAATTTTTTATATGTGAAAACAAAGACGTTTGACATTACCCAATGATCTTCAAGGTGTAATAACATGACTAAGCACCTCACGAATAAAAAAAAGTATAATTCACTCAAACACTCATATGTGATGTAATAGAGTGTAAAAGGAAAATCACATTCAATTGCTCAGACATGATTCATTAAGTTACCATAGGCTTGTACAAGAAATAAAACTGCACCAACATGGCGTAAGCACCATGTATAAATATTAAAAGATGACTTTTATTCAGGTTATAACGTTAGTTTAATGGTTAATAAGGTTGTGGATAAGGCATGGAAAATATACATTGGAATTGGTTTTATAATTAAAATACATGTCGACAAGTCCAAGAACTCATGTTGCTAGTTACGACATACCACAAACCCTGAGAGATAATCGAACAATCCTCCATCTTGCTCGTACAAGTGATATAACAATGTGCCTCACAAGAAACCAACACACCAACTTTTATTCATACTTCTTCTTTTTTTTGATTCAACATTTTATACTTTTTTTTAATTTATTTTTTTCTTCCTCCTTTTCCCTCTTTTTTTTGATTATATTATTTTTTCAATCCACCATTCATATCAAACAGTTAACAATTTCCCTACACTTAATAAAAGCAAATACGACAAAAAATACGAAACTTAAAGTCGCGACTCTTCATCTTTGTTGTAATGGCACAACACTCACAATAAGTGCGAACAAACTATTAATCAAAAATCAACCAATCATACCAAGCAACTAACAACCAACCATTTAGACTTTTGACAAGGGGTAAGGCTAGGCTAAAGGTTGTATATTTTTTTATATTTTTATTTTATATTTTCTAGATGAGAAAAATGAATAGAATGACTCAGCAATTTAAACGAGAGGTATCTAACATTAAAGATGAGTGCTACAGAAGGGTTTATATATGGGTGGTTAGCTAATCGGTGTAATTAGCTAAAAGAATAAATAATGCGTTAAATAGATGGGCTAATTTGGTTTAAATCCTAAGTTGCCTCTTTATCATATAAAAATACTTATATCACGCAAACATGATCTCACTGCGGTCTCGTAATGATTGTCAAGCACAAGTTTTAGAATCAATAAATCACCGACACACTCATAAACAAAAGAATCAAGCATAAAAGATGTATGCTAATAATAATAGGCTCGAAATCCTCACATATTTACTGGTAATGGTTATAAATGCGCAAGTAATGTCATCGATCCTGATTCGAATCATCTATCAATCGGGACACATCTCTGATTTTAAAACTTTATTTATTTACTAAGTTTTATTCTAATATATTAACCTAAATGGCAAAAGAAATTAAAAATAAGATTAGATTTATAGATTACTCTGTGTCATTGTGCGTAGGTAATATTTATTATCAAGTTTTTACTATTTATATTTTGCCGACTTTACTTAAAAACAACACTAACGGGAAGTGTACCCGATCAATTGTAGATTCGTTGGTAAGTAGGGTGTCGATCACTAAAAGTGAGTGTCAATACTTAAGTCTATAAGTATTTTAGTTATCTAAGTTAGTCCTAATTTATTCTATGTTAAATCTAAGTTAAACCTAAACTAACGCAATAAAGGGGGATTTTTAGCCTGAGAGACTGACACGAGTTTTGGTTTACTTAAACTAAGAGGATGGCGATTAACACACATAAGTTGATAGACATAAGATAGGGAAGCGGTCAAGCCTAATGTAAGGAAAATATACTAACCATGTTTAATCTAATATAATGCATGTTTTGTTTATTAGTGAAATGATTGTCTTATCTCGTTGTTGATACATCATCTTAGATTTAGGCGATACTTCTTATTTAAACCTAGATCTGGCAATTTTGTCACAATTAACCACATCTGCATAAAGCACTCATGGTTGATATAATATATCTTAGGAGATAATAATGGTAATCTTATCGAATCCTAGCTCATCGAGACTTTACTAACTTACTGCTTAGTGGCTTTTTATATACTAGTAGTCCGCTGTCCATATCTTTACTCAATGAATAAGAACGTTATTTGTTAATCCTAGGTCACTTACTAGTCTAACTATTCACTAAACCAAAGGCAAAGACAGGTCAATATTTGTGATCTTATTACTCTAGATATATAAATTACAAATATGAGAGGTATCTTGGCATCTAGCTAACGCTCTATTTGAATTCCTAGATCCAGTTGAATGATAGGTCGCATACTTAAGCACGTAAACGAGTATAAATTGATAAACATAAAACAACTTACAACAAATAAGCATGCAATCGAAATAAACATAAACCAAATATTAAATTATCATAAACATGGCTAATACCTAAAGGTATTAGCTAATGGCCATTGTAACTATACAAATATCATAGATGAACGATTAAGGTAAACTAAACAATAATGAAAGATACAAAAAACCGAACGCGTATTTAGAGTATAGAAATTACAAGGGTTTTCCTATGGATTGAAGTGCTTTTCATGACCTTCTTGGCTTATCTTCTCTTCTGAAAATCAAACTTGGTGGTTAATGCCTTTTCTTAAAAATTTTGTGCTCTCCTAAAATTCATATTAGGGTTCGGTATTTATAGAGTCTTCAATTTAGTCGATATGCCGTATTGAAAGAGTTCAATACGGCGTATTAGGGTTTCTTGGCTTGGGCTCCACTATTATTATATTCTAGAATATTCTAAGACTTGGACTTAAATATGACATATGGCTTCATCTGGATACGACGTATAGATCTTCTCTTCATGGATGCTGAGTGAAGTTCAGGGCACATATACACCGTATCTTCCTTGATGGATACGGCGTATAGGTTGTCAGAACAGTAGTCTTTATGATTTCTTC
Organism: Tanacetum coccineum; assembly: GCA_026074375.1. NCBI lineage: Eukaryota > Viridiplantae > Streptophyta > Magnoliopsida > Asterales > Asteraceae > Tanacetum > Tanacetum coccineum. Next base: position 18,785 of record BQNB010004765.1, on the reverse strand, counting down.
GTTTAAGCTCCAAAATGTGTGCCTTTTGATTAACTTTCACTCTTTACTCGATAATTACTACAAATAACAAATATAAGCGATTAAGTATCAATTCATGCATAAATAATGTAAAACGAGCAATTTAGTTAGGATAAATGATGTTATAAAATAGACGTTATTTGATGTTATCAAATATCCCCCCACTTGAATCCTACTTGTCCTCAAGTAGACTTTAGAAATCTTATGAAAATGTATCCCAAACCAAGGTTTAAGATTTTTTACTTTAAGTAATTTTTTCGTTTAATTACTAGCACACAACCAAACACGTCACGAAGTACGAAAATGAAAACACTCAAATCACTCAACTAATCTATGTGGTAACATTTAAGTAATTCGCTCAATTGCTCGGTCGTGACGAGTATTCTATCATAAGCTTGGCAAGGATACACATCTTTACCAATAAAGCTAAGGAGTAACAAGTCTAAAAAGGTAAATTGGGTTAAGGTTTAAGGGTTGATCATTCTTAATAATCTCTATTGATACCAATATTCCAGAAAAAGCGACAAAACCACAAATGCACGCCCAAATCCATAACCGCGACACTTGTGATTGCTCACTCCTTAACTCGAATAAGCTAAAGAATAGGACTAATAATCTTCACCAATAGTAGTAAACCAACATTAGTGATCGTTCTTTCTAATCTCTATCGATACCAATATTAGTGATCGATATTTTTTAGTATTCATAGTTGTGTCTAATATTTTGTCTTCATTTGTTTTATTTTAATACAACCATCCAATCAAATGAGGGTGTTTGCCAAATTATATGAACCTCTTAATTAGCCACTTATTGAGGAGTGGGAAGTTTTAATGATTCCCTCAATTAAGATGCATTAAGGGTTTAGGCCACATAAAATTTCTTTTTAAAGTGTGGTATTAAATTTTGATTAACATTCTATACCTCACAGAAAAAATGTGTTTACGTTTATATATTTATGTGTATGTGTCTAAATGGATGTGTCGGTATATTACGTTTATATTACTATGTGGAGTGAGCCATAACGGAGAGCCATACGGAGAGCCATCCCGGCATCTAGCTAACTTGGTCGGTATCACTAGATCCAATTGAATGATAGGTCGCATACAAAAGCACATAAACAAGTATAAATTAATAAACATAAACAAGCATTCAACGATAAATTAAGCATTCGATATAAACAAACTAAACATTTAAATCTTCATAATCATGGCTAATACCCAAGGGTATTAGCCCTTAATCATTGTAATCAATACAAAAGTAATAATCCAACTAAGGTAAACTAACCGAGTTAAACAAATGATACCAACAATTGAACGATTACAAGAGTATAGGAGATTACAAGGTGTTTCCTATAGAATTAGTAGCTTTGCTTGACCTCTTCTGCTCTTCTTGTCATCTGAAAATCGACTTTTGTGGTTAGGTATCGAAAATATGTTCAAGCACACTGAAACCCGTGTTTAGGTTTTCTATTTATACTGTCTAGAATTTGGTCGATATGACGTATAAAGAGAGATGGATACGGCGTATCGGAGGTTTCTTGGAGTAGGGACCACATTCGATATCTTCCAGAATATTTTATTACTTTATATTGAATACGGCGTATAGAGTTCTCTTGAATACGGCATATTGGACTTTGTATCTTCATGGTTTCTTGTGAAGTGC
>BQNB010004765.1:12500-16924 GCA_026074375.1 Tanacetum coccineum | reverse complement strand
TGGACTCGGCCTCGCCCTCATCCCCATCCTATATGTCATCCCCGATCTCTATACCTATAACAACATCAACCCCAGTCTCAACATCCATTTCTGCTGCAACCTCAACAGCCGCAGCATCAGCCTCGATATCCGCTTACACATCTGCATCGATATCCTCTTCAACACTAACTTCTGGTGAAATAGAATCCCTAAACCTCTTGCGAGGCGGAAGGAGATCAACACGAGTAGGAACTAATGATCATGAAGTAGGGATAGATGAAGGCACAATAGTAGCAGGAGACCTGCACCTCTTGCGAGATGGTCTCGCAGAATGAGATGGTGAATGTAAATGTCTATCCGAAGTAGTAGCCGGTGAATCAGAAAGAGAACTCTCTGTAGTAGATGAGAAACGTGTGCTCGACATAGGTGACTGTAGCCATAACCTAGGCCTCATGCCCAGGGGTAGTGATGGTGAAGAATGCCTAGATAAAGACTGATTTGATGTAGAATAACCTGAAGTATGATCTGCTGAAGAATGGTCTGCTGATGAATGATCGGAAGATGAATGGTCTGATGATGATCCGGAAGTAAAACGATCTAAATGATGTGATGTGTACCTCAATGCCAAGCGGTGAGAAGGTAAGGGTCTAACCGACTTCCTTGCGGTCAAAGCCCTACATGGCCCACCAGGATGTGTGCGATAAAGTCGATCGACAGGAATGTCCTGCCCAGGTCGGATAAGAATAGCTCGTCGTCAATGAATCCCGGGTGGTGCAACAACAAGTGAGATGATATCAGTAGATGGTGCAACAATAGTAGGTGGTGCTGGTGGAATAGGAGTAACAGGGATCTCTGAATTATAAGTAGTCAATGATGATGATCGTGATGCAATTCTGCTCCTCCATCTAGCAACCATAGCATCATGAGGTGTAGATGATACATACCTCTGTTTGTCTCTGAATCATCCAAACATAGAAAGGGTGAAACCATGGGTGTTACTAGTACAGGAGGTACTGAACTCTCTAAAGGATCAGACTCTGATGATGAATGAGTATCAAGCTCAAGTACCCCGACAGGTGAATCAACTGCAGCTCCCATACCTCCGGTGCAACATGGACCTTAATAGGAATAGAACTAATAAGAATGACTCACGGGATAGAGGATCCCACACTCTCATATGATGAATCTGGGTAAATAGAAATGACGAAGCTGCCATAACCCGTACAAGAATTTTTTTATATAAATCCCCTTTATATGAAATCATGCAAGTGCGTGCAATGCAGAAAGATAAAGATGTGATGTAAAATATCATGGCAAAATTAAACGTAATATAGTTACGAAAATGTATTATAATTAATACTCGTATACTTATCGATAGTAATTATATACGTAAGTAAGTAGAAACACGTAGGATAGCATATTGGTTATAGACCGGACCTAAATATAGTACCTGGTTCTCTATAACCTTGGCTCTGGATACCAATCTGTCATACCTCCAAACGGGGCCTGGACGGTATACATGTCCGAAGGCGTGACGTCATAACATACATCACACAAAGTACAAAGAACGACCTCTAAAGGTACGTTTCACAAATCCAACATCGTTGCATTACATAAAAATAGTTAAAGTTTTACATAAGTTCAAAGATAATACACGAAAGCGAATATAAGTTTTAGAAATTGATAACAATGTTTAATCAGTTGATAAATTCTTGAAAATCGGGCCAATGCAAGTCGACACCGTATAGCAATCAAATACATCCACATCTAAGCACCTGAAAACATTGCTAAAACGTCAACATAGTGTTGGTGAATTCATAGGTTTGGTTTAAACATAATAAAAGTGCTACTTACCCGGACGGGGATAATCAGTCTCCATAGATCTATTTATAACATTCACGCTTACTTAACCAAAGGTCAGTTAAGAAATTAACGGTTCATGATAAATTTGGGCAATAGTGGTCCGTACGCTACTTAGGCAACACGTAAATATGAAAAATCTCACGTAAAGTACTTGTGTCCATTTTATTTGAAAACAACAATGTTCTCACCCCAAAGCTATGAAACGTAAGTAAAATCAGTTAGAAACGTGGGGCTAGGAACTCACATTAAGCAATTGTTGAGATAATAATCAACGAAGAGATATAAAGCCAAGAGGTCCTACACGCGACCTAAATAAACTACGCGTCTTAGGAAAACGGAAAGTATACGAAACTTGTACGAAACGTTTATAAGAGAAAAAGACATCCATGTGTGTTTTTGCTTTAGTTTATTTAAAAAACGTGACTAAATAATATTATAAATGTCTTCGTTAAGTTTCGACGTTTAACCGAAAATTGCTATTTTTAGTAAGTTTCCATTTTAGGAAAGTTTTTAGTTTCGAGACGTTAATACTGTCCCCTATATTTGCTAAGTCCACAATTTCATAAACGCACTAGTGAGTCATAAACATCTACCTTCCATGTCTATCTCGCTAATATTCACTAATCTTATTATTTTTGGAAACTCTAATACTTTCCCGAAAATATGTTAATATAGTTAATATATAAACGTTACTATATGTTTTGCCTATGTTTTTAAAGCTCAAACAAGCCCAAAAGTGTCCAAAAACCCCATTTGAAATTCCAATCAGCAATCATATTTTAGGATGTTTCAACAAAAATCTGTTTTTCCGTTTCGTGGTAAAAATTTCTCTCGTTTTTGACTTTCAAGCTAAACGGTTCGCTATCTTATAGTAAAATCTTGTTCCGGACAACTTTCGTGAGTTATACATAAGCCGATTCGGACCCGAAAGGCTCCGAATTGCCCGTTTTAACTGCTGGTCTGATCACCCGAATTTCCCTTTTGCCGAAAAATTATTTCAAGTTTCATTTGCTTATAACTAGGTCGTTTTAAGTCTGTTTTTAACGTTCTATATATCGAAACGACTGAGGAATCATTAACTACCATAATCTTAGACTTTTAACACTTTACAACATTTTTAATCATCCCTTAACCCTAATATTAATTTCGGACATCGACCAAATGTTATCAAAACACTTTTAAAAATCAACCTCAACTTCTCAATAGTGCTTATTCTAACCTAAACTTCATTCATAACTATACCAACAACAATACCACACTTATATCTAGCTTAATCCCATCCCCGTCAATATTTCAACACCCTAATCACTTCACTTAAACCCTAAATAAGATATGCATATAAAAAGAAACATAACAACTTAATTATTTTTCATACTTGTCTCATTTCTTTTTAAAAAATCACACAAACACCATAGGACTTTAAAGATCTATGCAAGAACATAAATAAAGATAGAAATGAAAGTAGAAATGAAGGTAAGAGTTTCAAAGTAAGCTTACAAGATGTGAAGAACAAGAAGGAAACACAAGATCTAAACTAATAACCCTAGATCTTGAAAACTAAGTAAAAACCCTTGAAACCCTAATATAAATCTTGAATAAGAACCTTTAAACAAATGAACCAACACTTGTATCTTCCTTAAATAACCTTGAATAAAAGTTAGGAACACTAGATCTTGAAGAGAAATCAAAGATATGGAAACCTATTAAGGGTGTTTGAGCCGTGAGTTTCAAGAACAAGGGAAAAGAGGAGAAAAGTTTTTGTGGCTTGGTAAAATGAAAGGTAACCTTAAAATGAAATAAGGTGTGGTATTTATACAAGAAGAGCTAGGGTTTAGGGTCACACAAGGTTCAACCAAGTGGCTAGCAAGTTGACTTGAACCCTTGTATGGATGTTTGATGGTTCGGCTACAAGGGGCAAGAGAAAGACCAAATATGAGCCAAATTTGCAAGTATCCAAGTTTAAGTATTAAAGGGGTCAAAACACTAGTCAATTGATCAAACACAAGTCACATGGGGATGTTTAATTAGTGAAGAGTGCATGAGAGTGACTTCCTCAAGTGTCACTATCTTATGCTTACATGAACACATGCATGAGAATTTCAAAAAGATGCTTCAAGAATTAATTTAGGACTCAAGGTGACATTGTTTGGGTTTGGACGTCCGAATAGATCAAGAGGGGAAGGGTGAACGAAATTTTGGACATTATAACACGTACTAAAAGATATCTCGGGTTTTCATGCAAATGTGGTAAGTTTTCGGGTCTCCGTTTGACCTAAAACGCGAAAAACGTAAAATGTACGAGGAAATCGTAAACGATAATGTACGTAACCTACGTAACTCTATAGAATAATCATATCACGTATGATATAAGCAGACTAAACTTGGTCCGAAGCCGGAACGCATCCGATGACGTTTTTCAGATTTACACGAGACAACTTCCCGGTTTAACGACAACTTAACACGTAACTTAAAAACGCCAGAATAATGAACAGAAAAGTTTAAAATAATGACCTGAAGTGCACTTGAGCGAAAAAAGTAAAAAGGAATCAAACTTATGATAAGTACCTCTATTGGGTAGTATG
>BQNB010004765.1:0-7500 GCA_026074375.1 Tanacetum coccineum | reverse complement strand
TCCACTCCCCCCCCCCCCAGCCCACCCTCCCTCCCCCCCCCCCCCCCCCCCTCCCCCCCAACCCCCCCCCCGCCCCACCAGCACCCCCCTCACCCCCCCCCCACCCCCCGCCTCCCCCCACCTCCTCCCCCACCCCCCCGCTCCCCCCCCCCCCCCCCGCCCCCCCCATCGCCTCCTTACCCCCCCCCCCCCCCACCCCCCCCCCCCCCCCTCCCCCCCCATCCTCCGCGCCCCCTCCCCCCCCCCCACCCCCCCCCCCATCCCCCGCCCTCCCCCCCCTACCCCCCCCCCCCCCCCCACAACCCACCCCCCCATCACCCCCCCCCCCCCCCCCCCCCCGCCCACGCCGCACGACCACCCCCCCCACCCCCCCCCGCCCCCGCCCGCTCCCCCACCCTCCCCCCACCACCCCCCCTCCCCCCCCCCCCCCCCCTCCCCCCCCAACCCCCCTCACCCCCCCCCGCCCCCCCCCTCCCCCCCTCCCGCCGCTCCCCCTTCCCTCCCCGCCCCAACCCCTACACGCCCCATCCCCCCCCTCCCCGCCCCCCCACCCCACCCCGCCCAGCCCGCACACCCCCTCCCTCCCTGGCCCCCCTACAACTCCCCCCCCCCCCCCCCCTCGCCGCCCGCCCCCACCCCCCCCTCCCCCCCCCCCCCACCCCCCCCCCCACCCCCCCCCCCCACCCCCCCCCCCGCCCCCCCCCCAGCCCCCCCCCCCCCCCCCACTCCCCCCACCATCTTCCAACACGCCCCAACAACCTAACCCAAACGCCATTACACCCACCCCCACCCAATAAAGCTCCCCACCTACCAAACCTCACCCACACCCCAACCCACCACCACCCCGATCCAAAAACCACCAACCCATCACACCCCCCACACCCCCCCCACCCCCCACCCCCCCACCCCCCCCACCACCCACACCCCAAATACCCCCAAACTTACCCAAAGCCCAGCCCCCCCAACCCCAACCTCCCCACCTCAAACCCACGACCCGCACAGACAAAAACGAATCAACCCACTAAACAACATCACAAAACATAAATACCCTCAAAACCACAAATCACCCACCATAAAAACAAAACCACCCCGAAAAATACAAAATATATGTGAAGAACCAACTACAAGATCCCACCAAGTAGACTAGACACAAAACAATAAAAAACTAGACGAAATACGAGTAAAAACAACATACAGAAGTTTTCAATATTTATACAACAAAAATACAACACTTCTAACATAAATATAGACATCATAATAAAATGCCAAACAACTACAACATTATTAAGAAAAATTCAATAAATTATAAGAAACAATTAATAAAAAAGTTACAACAAATTTAGGTAACAAAATTCATAAATAAAACGTATAAACAAACAAAACAATCTATTCAAACAAATTTACACAAATAAAATTTTCAGTAAAATTTATACAAAAAATTTAAAAACAATTTTTTTAAGAGAACCATAGAGGATTCCGGCAATGCAGCGGGTTCAATATAAATGCCGGTAAGACCGTGTCCAAAGTTTTCGGTGAGCCAATAATTCCGACGAGCAAAGATTCCGACGATAAAAGATTCCGGCAAACAAAGATTCCGACGTCAACTGTAAAAAATGTTATAACATAAACAGATATAAAGATTTATAAAGAATAAAACCTTTAAAACTTAAAAGAAACATATATCTATAAACAAAACTCAAAAATAATAAAGTTTACAAAATAAACTTTATAATAAATATTAACAAACTTTAAATATAAAACACACATATTCCGACTAACCTACAACGGCGACAGCAGGTCCAGTGGTGGTGGCAGCAGGCGTGGTGGGGTGGCAGCCGACGGTGGTGGGGTGGCAGCCGACGCAGAGAACTCAGCAAATTGTGCGTTTTCAATACCACCTCTTGGCAGCCTGCGAAATGAATGCGATAAAGTCTGGTGCGCCAGCTTATCTCCAACGGTAACAGATTTGCAATTTTCGAGAGCATATATGCGAGGGAACCTATCCTTAAGAATACCTTCAACGTGCCACGACTCGTCCCATAAACGCGTGGATACACCATTCCCCAAAGTGATTCGTAAATAATCATCAACTTAATACATTTACTGGACAACACATTAATCTCATTGATAATGCTTGACCAGCAAGATTTAGAGTTACCAATCCTTATGTCTCTTCGTTTGATGGTAGAAACTAGCCGGTTTGTATACTGAAGATAATTGCATTGAAATAAATGTTTGAATAATTAATGTCAAAATTTCAAAACAAGTTTAGAACGTGTTTATTAGTGGTTTCAACTATGAGAAATAAGATTCGGATGGAAACGCATTATTTGATACTAAACAAATACTTACGCATAGCTGCGGAAATTTCTAGCGGCAGATAATTAACGATATACGTTATTATGGTAAGTGTTTTGTGTAACATTTAAAATAGAACGTGAAAAATCAAAATATAATTGCAAACGCATGTAACATGAAACAGTAATCGATGTGTAATTAAAATCTCGAGGAATTATAGTAACATTATTAAGTTACCTTTCGCATTTTCAATCAAAATAAATTATTAGTGAAATAAGACTTTCAAAATAATATATGTTTCAATCATAATAAATGCATTTTTACTACTTAATGATCATACAAAATATACCAAAATAAAAAATAAAAAAATAGAAACATAATAAATACAAATTTGTCACACTTTATTATCATTTCAATGACTAAAATTCAACTTACTACCATATCTTTCAATCGTCCAGCTATGTATTTTATTGATTAAATAGTTTCTTAAGATAAATTAAGTTTTTCACTCATTTAATATTCAAATAATTAAAATTCATATCACACCAAAGTTCAAAGTTGATGATCAATATTCAAGATTCTCAAGTTGATTATAACACAATACAATAAATATGCGAGTAGATATTCGAGTAAATAAACATAGTTTTCAATATTTATACAACAAAATGACAACACTTCTAACAAAATATAGACATAATTTAAATGTCAACCAACTACAACATTATTAAGAAAAATTCAACAAATTATAAGAAACAATTAATAACAAAGTTACAACAAATTTAGGTAACAAAATTCATAAATAAAACTTATAAGCAAACAAAACAATCTATTCAAACAAATTTACACAAATAAAATTTTCAGTAAAATGTATACAAAAAATTTAATAACAATTTTTTTAAGAGAACCATAGAGGATTCCGGCAATGCAACGGGTTCAACATAAATGCCGGCAAGACTGTGTCCAAAGATTTCAGTGAGCCAATAATTCCGGCGAGCAAAGATTCCGGCGATCAAAGATTCCGGCGAGCAAAGATTCCGACGGCACCTGTAAAAAATATTATAACATAAACAGATATAAAGATTTATAAATAATAAAACCTTTAAAACTTAAAAGAAACATAAATCTATAAACAAAACTCAAAAATAATAAAGTTTACAAAATAAACTTTATAATAAATATTAACAAACTTTAAATATAAAACACACATATTCCGACTAACCTACAACGGCGACAGCAGGTCCAGTGGTGGTGGCAGCCGGCGGTGGTGGGGTGGCAGCCGATGGTGGTGTTGTGTGTTTTTTTAAGAGAGAGAAAATGAGAAAATGAGATATGAATATGGGTTTATAATGGACCCGAACAACTTTACTTTTCAACTTTCAATAATTCAACATTTGACGAAATTAACAATCACCATTAATGGTATTAAAAAATTTCCATAATATGCGTATGCGCACAACTGTTATATGCGTGTATAATTGTTATATGCGTTTAAAACATTGATTAATTAAGAAATTCAGTTTTAAGCATTTGAAGCAAAATGCTTTATATGTAAGTATAAATATCAAATATCGTTGTCATACCTTTGAATTTAACTTTTTTGAATCCTACCTTTCTATGTGGATTTAAGGATAAAGTGTGTTTTTTCTTTTTAAAAACCGGGCAATATAGTTGGGCCACAAATAAACTCGGATTCATGTAGGTTTATTCCTTTTATCTATTTTTTATACTTTCTTTTTTATCTTTAAATGCATATTTTAAATTTTAAACATTTATTTATTTATAAAGTAGTAATATATTTCTTACATCAAAACAAATCCAAATCTTAATTCAAATTCTAATCTAAATTCTAAACCCGCTTACGAACCAAACGGACCCTTAATTTATAAGAAGAGACGAGTTATTGGTATCCTTTAAAAACACCAACAATACCTTCTATGGTTTTTTTATTTTTATAATTTGTTTCGATTAAAAAATTATAAAACTTGTACTAAGAAAATTATAAAGTTTAATAAGTAAAAAATATTAAATTGATATAAAAAATATGTTATGTATATTGTAAACAATGGTCTAAAATGTATTACTATCTGTAAATGGTGGGCAAGAGTATTCATACTTACGTGTATAAGTATAGCATGCCAGCTACGATTAGTCGATAATACAGCTACATATATAGGCTTTATAGTGTTCAAAGATATTAAACGACGAGTTCCAACGAAAAACTCTATCCGAGATGCTACCAAGCAAACTAACCATCAAAAGCTCTTTCAAAAGTACGAAGTAGTAAAGTAAATTACAAAAGCCATCATTGTAGTTTGACTAAAGTTCAAGAACAGTATATATTTATGAACTTGCAGTCCCTATACGAAATTTGTAGCTACGATATCGTTTAGAGCAATGATAGATCCACAAAACGCTTACAAAATTATTTTCACACAATGATTTATCAACTAAATATGGAGGATAAAAAAGTAAAAAGAGATATTACGATGCAATGTGATTGGACCAAAACATTTGCCAAATCATTATGTGGATTATATTTTATAAACTCTTTGCGGATATAGCATATCTCTATCGTTTATAACCCAAAACAAATAAATAAAAACTGGTACTTAGAGCGATGGATATAATGATGAAATGCCTAGTCACTTCCTACGTGACATTCGCCACTCCCTCGCCATGACCTTTTTGCCATCGCCACTCCTTCGTCATTTGCTCGCCAAGTTCCATTTCATTGGTAAAACGACGTATTAAACAACAAAAAGAAAAAGAATAAGCCATTTACAAACGGCTATTTTTTAAATAACAATCTTTTTTTTCACTCTCTTTATATATATCGCTATTTTACTTAACATTTCCACATTTAATCTCACGCAAAAATCTGTTATTGCTTGTTCACTTTCATATATCATCGATGAAATCAAAGCTTTTGTTAAAAAACTAATTGACGAAGATATCGTTCGTCAGAAAGCGATTACGGAGTTAGCCGTGCAATTTGACAATGCAAGCACATCTAAAGATGATCTGAGAAAAGCATACGAGAAATGCAATGACATTCCACAAGAGAGCCGTGCTTTGATCGACACTTTTTTGAAACAAGAATCTGATAAAGATTACGAGATGCATCTTGCTATTTTTAGAAAGGCGGCAAGAATAGAAAAACAAATGAATACTAAATTTGTTTGGCTATAAGAAAAATACAATTAGGACAATTGTGATTTAAATTTCGTATTTGTAATTTTAAATTTCATATTATAATTTTAAATTTCGTATTGTTATTTTAAATTCCGTATTGTAATTTTAATTTTCGTATTGTAATTATAAAATCCAACGGCTACTTTTACCATCATTCATTTTTTTACACAACTTCTTATCAGACTCTCTCAAATATCATTCATTTTCACACACACACTATGGCTAACGAACCAAACGAGGTGCGAGATGCTATCCTTAGGGGACTACGAACCGAACAAGAAAAGGAGCTCACGTTGGTTAACAATTTGTTGGGTGAGATGACTCGTTATCTCCTTCAGAAGCTAAGCCGTGTTGAGGAGGAAACGAGGGTGCGTTCATTGCCTCTCGACCAGCCACTTAACAGCTACGGTCTGCATACTCTGCTTATGACCTCGGAATCAGATAGGCGTATCACAACCGCCTTTGTCACACCCCGCTAAGAGCGGAAACACGGGATGCGACGTTATGATTACATCGCACAAGATACAAGATATACCATACATTGTTACAAGAATTTAGATTTACGATACATTCAGAAAATTTCATTTTTAAGTGGTTGAAAACCCTTGTCTTTAGAAACATCCCGGGAGACGAGGTCGTGGATTATCATATACATTCCATTAATAAATGTTGGATACTCGAAAAGGTCAACATAAAGTTGGTGAGCTCGTAGGTTTAGGAGTAAACCCAGTTGTTGTGCTAGAATTTAAGAGTGGACAATAGTGCAATATGAAAGGAGAATGCAAACAATAGTATTTAGATTATCAACACATCAACACATCATACCAAGGTTTCCCAACCCAAACATATCAATAGAATTCCTGCGCGCTTATAGTCCTCCGGATCTATCGCCTACCATTTGGAGCTACACAGTCGGCTAAGTAGTATTGAGCATAAGTCCAAAAGAAACTTTGCATAAATAGATCTCATAGCATTCACATAGCATTCATACACGCAATCAAAGGCACATAGCATTGTCTAAAAATAAATAAGAGATTTTGCACCGTAGTAAAAGTAGTTGAAATATATTTTGAGTATCATTTTTCCCCAACGAAAAATAGTTTTAAAAAAAGTGGGCCTACAAGAACTCACCTTAACAAGATAATAAGTAGTAGAGAATATGATAGTCAGACAACGGCGTTCAACAGCTTCCAGACACGACCTAGCAATTTGATTGTTTTAGAAATACATTTGAAATGGATTATTTGGATTTGATGCATAGAAGTTTTGAAAATGTTTTCGTATTACCGATTTTAGTGATATTAGTTGCGTAGTGGTTGATGATTTAGACGCAAAGGAGATATATCAAAGTATGTATGTTAGATAGTATATACTTATACCATTTACGAAAATAGACAAGTAAAAATAACTAGACTTAGGTGATAGATATTAATAAATATGTTTTGGTAATCCATCTGGTAGCCTCAAGTTACCTAATTTAATTGTAGTAGTTATGAAAAATGACATGTTATAATTACGCTAAATTAATAGGAATTTTATAATTTATAAAATTATAAGATATATTTTTCGTCTTTTAGTCGATTTATTAAAATAATACTCCCTCCGTCCCAAAATTATTGTCCCCCGACAAAAAACACACAGTTTAAGAAAAATGCATTTATTACAGCTTTCTCTTTCTTACTTTTTAGCAGAATGACAATTTTACCCTTAGCTAATTAATTAAAGTCTTCTTTAAAGTTTGTAATTATAATTTCAAGTAAGGGTAATATGGTAAACTTGATCAAACTTTCCTATCTATTTTTAGTAGTGGACAATTAAATTGAGACATCCTAAAAAGGAAACGTGGACTATAATTTTGGGACGGAGAGAGTAATTAATTATATAAAAGCTATGCAAAGGGCTGCTTGGATTCGAATTCCATACAGTAGGTTTTACATTTTATAAAAATAGTACACCTTATGACAATTCCAAAAAGGTAAGAAACTCAAAAAACAGATTTATAACGAAAAA
>BQNB010004764.1:50417-104331 GCA_026074375.1 Tanacetum coccineum | reverse complement strand
TTGGTAAGTACACAGGTTTTATGTAAATGAGGTAAAAACCCATGTATAAATAAGTCCTCATGACAAGAGTCATATGAATCTATCCTATTACAAGTCCTGCCCATACAAGACTTATAACATATACATTCACATACACTTCCATGGTAAAGAATAAGTCTCAAAATTATAGTATATAAAAGAAGACATCATGGGCAGAGTCATATGAATCTATCCTATTACTAGCCCCGCCCATACAAGACTTGTAACATATAAATTCATATACACTTCCATGATATAAAGATATGCCTGAAAATAGAAAGTCTAGTCAAAGCCACTTGGTTAATAATAATGTCAAAAGCCCATGCATATATATAGTGCCATGCGTAAATGCCCCTATATAAATATAATGCAATACCTAAACAAGGTGGAACGAGAGGTTGACTGACCTCTGATAGTGCTATCCATAATATTTACACTCTAGAACAGCAGAGCGCACAAAGTACGTATAATTGGGTACGAACAGGCCTAATGGGGGACTAACAATGTGAGGGGGTATGGATGGTACAACCCATAGGATACGAATGTGATCCCACACATCCAACACTAATTTCTATGCATCTTACATATTCATATATAGTATGTGAAGTCTTGTTTTAATAAAAATCATACGTATTAGAAATATAATACGCGAAGTCCAATATTAACCAAGTCTTACATATTAAAAGTATTATATGCGAGGTCCAACAATTTTTCAAATCATACGTATATCATAAGATAATATGGGAAGTCAATTTAGTAAAGTTATACGTATATCAAAATAACACACAAAGTCATAACATAGAAAATGCTAGATTTAAAGTCAATTCATAGTTTGTAATATTCTCCAAAATAGAAAGCAATAAAACAGGGGTTCGAGAATACTCAAAAGCATTTATCAAGATCATGAATAGTCCAAATAGTCCAAATTTGTTCATAAAGCAGTAATAGTCTTGCATTTCACCCAAAAAACATATAAAGCATTAAAAAGAGGGTCCGTAAATTCACCTTTGAGCAAAGTGATAATAGCCGAGAAAATAAGACGACGAAGGCCGAGTGTAACACCCCCAAATTAGGTCGCAGCGGAATAAGGGTCCGGGGCGTGTTACTTCTCAGATCAATAACAAAGATATTATATATTTGAACGTACCAAAAAGTCATTTTAAACCAGACTACATTGGATTTAATAAAGTATTTGTTACATAAGCTCGAAGCTTTAACTTGTTCATCATTATTATTACAAAGATATTGGTTCATAACACATGAATTTCCCAAAACATAATGCAACCATATCTTTAGCATGACATCCCAAAACTTAAACCACCAATGTATCCATCGCACCTCGTGCTTATTGATCCCCTGAAAAACATTTCTTTAAAACGTCAACAATAATGTTGGTGAATTCATAGGTTTGATAAATCATATATTGAAGGACCACAAGATTTCCTAAGTGTTTTGACTAATGAACAGATGCTGAACCCTCATATAATGTAATTACGTTGCAATTCACCTATAGCTCATGACACTGAAGACTCGTCATAAATGAATACCATTTATAAATGGCCTTTCATTGACCAGTGATGATGTTCTAACCCGCAACCATCCTATGTTCGTCGTGGTATTCGTTCGTCTTGCCGAGTGTTAGCCCTATATCTCCCAAACGGGGGATGTCATTCCAAATAGATTATTATAACAATACGGCTCTAATCCAGTAACTTGACTATTCATCGATAATTGGGCTCAACTAGGGTTATACAAATCACGGCCAACACGTAATAATATGTAAAAGTATCCACTTGGTCCAGTTGTTGCTAAAAATGGCACTGTTTCTCATCCAAAAAACATTTAAAATCAACAAAGCATGTAAAACATGGGGCTATGAACTCACCTTGAGTGAGCGTATGCCAAGTATATCACAGATAATGCGTCATGCAAATCGTCAGATGCCAACACTATTTAAATTATAGGTAGTATAAGTTACTAATCACATTGGGTTACTTACTACCATGCTAATTCTATATAGCTAATCACCATCTAATTGTTTTGGAAAAATTGTGTTTAATAAGTTAAAACGTTTATATTTCCCGTTGTAGTAAAACTGGCGTAACTTTCACGTTTTAAGCCCGATTGTGACGTTTCTTATGCCCATGCTTTCGTATTAGGACGAGTTATCATAATTTGACATTTTTATATTTTCAGTCCCCAGACGAATAGTACTTTTTACTGTTCACACCAGTTATAAAGTTATTTTTATAGTTTTAGTTATCGTAAAACCCATAAACGTCGTATTTTATTCGTTATAGCTTCGTTTTTAGCTATTCTTTCGAGCACGTTCTCATAATTGAAAGTTCTATTTATTTATGAGGTTTACAAAAATGAATGTTTCTGTCATGAACAGTAACTTTTATAAAAATAGTTTTATAAAAGTATTAATTGTCGTAAACTCGCGAAATTCATAACTCATTCGTTATTAATTGGAAAAATATCGGGTTTTTATCATTTTGGAATTTAAAAAATATGTGTAATCTCTGTTATTACAAATTACTCTAAACTTGCTTTTTTATATAGTTTTTATAAATTTTTTTATAAAAATTCTTTTATAAATCTGTTTATTTATCGTATAACTTGTTTTTACCGTAACTTTTTCGTTATTAATCCGTTTTTCAAGTTTCTTAGCTTTTGGAATCGTCATGAGTCGTAATATTTTATAAAAATATAAAATGGACAGGTTGTATGTCGAATTAAAACAGAAAGTTAGGATGTCTTTCTTGATTCCATATGTAAACTTTGTTTCTATAACTTTCAACTTTGTAATTTACCATAAGTCTTTTATACTATATATATATATATTATATATATATATATATAT
Source organism: Tanacetum coccineum (assembly GCA_026074375.1). Taxonomy (NCBI): domain Eukaryota; kingdom Viridiplantae; phylum Streptophyta; class Magnoliopsida; order Asterales; family Asteraceae; genus Tanacetum; species Tanacetum coccineum. The sequence goes on along the minus strand of BQNB010004764.1, from coordinate 101,447 downwards.
ATATATATATATATATATATATATATATATTTATTATATCTCTTAAATATAATAAAGGCATTAGTCCATCGTTGTCCTTATATGTCAAATTACCAAGTATTTAAATGTTTATCATGTTGATTATACACATTTTTACACTTAACCAACATGGTATAACACTTATAGATCCATTTTAATATGATATTATCAACCTAATATCATATGAAAAAGTGTACAAAATGATAATCACGTAAAAATCCCTTTTACATTTACAAAAGTCTTTAAATGGTGATTTTTTTTTTTCTATTTAGAACATCAGATTATTACATATTAAAATCATGAAAATGAAACAGTTTTAAAGGTTTTAAGGTGGGTAACCTTGTGTTGCAATGATGATGATGAGATAATATGTGATTAATAACCCTTTTAGACTTTATTATCCCAAGACTAGAAAGCTATGAAACCCCTAATTCAATATGAAACCCTAATCTTGATTTCTTTCTTCAACACTTAACCAAGGTATGCAAATACCTTAGGATGTCTTAGGAATGAGGTGTGTATGTGTGTATGCTCTTAGAAAATTAAGTATGGGATTGCTTAAATGGGGTGTTTGTTTGATCTGGCTTTATTGAAGGAAAAAGGAGAGAAAAGCAGTTGGTTTTTGTACGTGAAAGTGTTTTTGGTATGGTTATTCTTTCTCTCGCTGCACTCTTATATATTTATTATGACTCAGATTGTAGTATTATCAAGACTAACTAGATAAGAATAAGGTTATTCAGCAATGGGCTGGGGGGCAACTTTGCATGAATTAGGGGTGAATAGATGGTCAATATTACTATGCATTACCAACTCTAAGTGTACATCACCTAGCTCCTAAATGGAAATGTTTTCTTGTCATGTAAAAGTAGGGATTATCCCATGATAATAAGGAGAGTGTTGGCTTGCCATTTTCTTTGTAAGTAAGAAAGTATTACTTGAAATGAAAGTATAATGTATCATGTAAAGTGTAGTTTCTTTTAGAATGCATACTTGTAAAATTGAATAAGTCTTGCTTGCTTCCTATATATATATGGGACGTGTATATGTATGTGCATATGGGTAAAGTTTTGTAAACTTTGGCTATTGAAAATAATAATAGGCATTTGTTGAAGCGTAGGAATATTTTTGTGGTTCCGAGTATGCCTAAACTTAATTTATCGCGAAACGTAAATACTTTACGTAGCCGATAAAAATAAAATGAACAAAGACCATAATCATTCTCAAAATAATTATTTAATACTTGATTGATGTAAACGCTTAATTGTTTGGTGCCCGTTTACATTGAATGCTAATTTTTAGTGTATGCGATTTTACTTAATACATGAAATTACAAGCAAATGCGTACGACACTAAAAATAAATAGTAGATTTATCGACGTCATCAATGACTTGAAAACACGAGGTGTTATACCGAGGAAATCCTATAAGCAACCTACAATATAGCGTTGCATCTTAGGTTTATAAATAACGCGCGAATGAATGTAAATGAAGTTTTTATAAAGTTTATATTGATTTATACATTGTACTTAGAGTTTATTAAGTTTATAAAACATTAGGTTTGAAAATGACAAGTTTCTAATTATTTACAAGCCCTAGAATATAAGTTGATAAGTTTTCAGTTTTTATCCTGGCTTTAGGTGACCATATTTCCTAAACCGTTAATAGTCTCGATTCGGTTTTTATGTTCATGGAAAGGTAATTGAGTATATTAATCCGATATGTAGGTCCTGCCACTTTTGGTTTTTACACAATAGGTCAAATGATTAAAATACCCTTTAGTACCAAAGTTGTTTATTTTTAGTTTACATCAGTTTCGCATAAAAGGTCATAAATCATAATCTACAAATCCATTCGGGTTGGTTCAAATAGCCATGTTTAAGTTAAAGTGTCATCTACATTTTCTCTTTTTACTCAAACAGTGTGTTCTATACAAAATTTATGAGTGATTAGTGATTGAAATCTGGTGTGCAAATCTAACACACCTTTGTCATTTATTTTCTAATTAAATCATCGTTTATCGTCACAACGTGTGACATCCAGAGAATCAAATCTAAGAAATAGGCCTACAACTTTATATTTTTACCTAAATCATCATGTACCGTCATAGTATGTGAGTGTAGAGATGAAGAAGAGAATGAATAGGGAATGTGTGGTAGAGAATGTTGTAATGTGATGTATAGGAGCCTATGTTGGAATGTTTAGGGAAAGTACAAGGAGGTACATTGTGTAAGGAAATGTGAGTTGTCACATGTGAGGATAAGATTGGGGAAGGTTTAAGGGGTGAAGGTTTAAGGTTTATAGTTGTGAAGAAGGTGATGATAATGATGACGATAATCAAAGGATTAATTATGTGGTTTAATCATATTATCATCAAGGAAGGAAAGTGTTGATCCCTTTTGAACAGATCTTACTTAGCTTGTTAAAGCTTAGTTGTGTTGGATAGATCCAAAACAACTATAATAGAAACTAAGATTGTAAATACTACAAACTATGCGGAATCTAGTTTGTAATACTAAGAAGAACAATGAAATAGTAAAACAAGATCTTGCTAAACTTTCAATATATTAAACACAGTCAAAGTTACAGAATAACCTTGAAACTATGAATACTAACTATATTTGATATGAAAACTATATATTACTTCATATCTAGATCTATGCCGTAGAGTTCCTTTTATACACAAAGGAAACCCTAATGGGCTTACAAAACGCGTTACGTGATCATGCATATCTATTCCTAATATATCTCATGCATATCTCATAAGCAGTACTAACTATTATAACTAACAGTACTAATAAACTGACAGTTTAACATTTTGTACTGGCAGTACTAACTATAACACTAGCAGTACTAACTTAGCTTGGCAGTACTAAGTTAAACCAACAGTAGAAACTTGTAGAAGCCATTAATTCCCAACAATCCTCCCCTAAACTTGTGATTTACCTTCAAATCATCAAGCTTCTGAATTAAACCTTCTGTGTTGAGAGGATGCTTCTAAATACTTTACTGTCTTGGTCTGTTTGCTAGTATGACAATTTTCCTTAAAAGCTCATCTGCCATCTTTGAATATTGATCCACATGCAGCTTGTTACACAACAACAAAGTCAGAAGCCCTCTTGTCAGTGGATAATCTTTCTCAAGCAACATGAAGATATCATGTCCTTTGTCTGTAGATACATGGTGAACACCACATGTATCATATAACCTCTATGTCAATGGATCATGCATATATTTTTGAAGCTTCCACAGAATATCATCAGTATCAGGTTCAAATAACCTCTTCAATTCAACCCATAATGTTCTTTCTTTGTCATCAGTAGGATTTGTTAAACTGAATCTTTGTTTAACCAAACTTCATAGCATATCCAGGTCATCTCTATCAAATTTCTTTAACATATCATCAAAGTCTAATAAGCTTCTATATGGTTTCTAACTCTGGTAATTCTCTAATATCTTCTTGTGTCTTCAGAGTAAACTTCCCAGTCAATTATTAGATATTTGACATGTAAGGCTTCAACATAAACTTCTTCTACTAGAACTACCATCATCATTTGTTGTAAATCCTCTTGTGATAATTATGTTTCTTCTTCTTCTGGTTGTTCTTGAACTAACCCAGAAGCTTCATTAGTATTTTGCTTCCTAGAACCTTCATGATCCAATTCTACTTCTGCAACCCTTTTAGAACTTCTAGTTGTTAATCCATGTACTGTTTTGTCACCTTCACTCTCTATTGGATAAAAAGTTTGCACCCTTCTCATTGTTGTTTCAAACAAATCCTTGAGCTCATCAAAGGAAAGTCTCTTCAATTGCTGCAGAGTGTGACTTCCTATACGCTTGATATAGTTACACATATAAGTTCTCTGTTAAGACTGTGTGAGTGGCTTGTTCCTCCCTTTTCAGCTCTTTGTCAGTGGATAATCTTTCTCAACCAACATGAAGATATCGTGTACTCTGTTTGTAGATACATGGTGAACACCACATGTATCATATAACCTCCATGTCAATAGATCATGCATATATCTCTGAAGCTTCCACAGAATATCATCAGTATCAGGTTCAAATAACCTTTTCAATTCAACCCATAATGTTCTTTCTTTGTCATCAGTAGGATCTGTTGAACTGAATCTTTGTTTAACCAAACTTCATAGCTTATCCAGGTCATCTTTATTAAATTTCTTTAACATATCATCAAAAGTCTAATAAGCTTCTGTATGGTTTCCAACTCTGATAATTCTCCAATATCTTCTTGTGTCTTCAGAGTAAATTTCTCAGTCAATTATTGGATATTTGACCTCTGAGGCTTCAACATAAACTTCTTCCACTGGAACTACCATCATCATTTGTTGTAAATCCTCTTGTGATAAATCTGTTTCTTCTTCTTCTGGTTGTTCTTGAACTGACCCTGAAGCTTCATTAGTCTTTTGCTTCTTAGAACCTTCATGATCCAATTCTACTTTTGAAACCCTTTTAGAACTTCCAGTTGTTAATTCAGGAACTATTTTGTCAGCTTCACTCTCTATTGGATGAAAAGTTTGCACCCTTCTCATTGTTGTTTCAAACAAAGCCTTGAGCTCATCAAAGGAAAGTCTCTTCAATTGCTGCAGAGTGTGACTTCCCATATGCTTGATATAGTTACACATATAAGTTCTCTGTTGAGCCTGTGTGAGTGGCTTGTTCCACCTTTCTTCATCTCTTTGTTGGGAAAAATATCTCTTTCTTTGATTGATAAGTTTTGCAAGCAGTCTTGCTTTTTCAGCTTTAGAGTATTTTTCTCTTTCTTCTTCTTGTATCCTTTGTGCTAGCTCTTCATCAGCTTCAATTGTAGCTTGTATATCTTCCCATTCTTTAATATTGAAAGAGCTAGCTTCTTCATGCACTCTAGCAATCCTTTGTCTCTCTGCTGCATCAAACTCATCTTGTAGCTTTAGAGCTACTTCTTTATCCCTGCTAATTTGCATCTGCTCTCTCTGTTTCATCTTCTTTGGAGACTTAGACTCTTACATAATGGCTTTACCATTATCCTTTGTTGCAACTAATGAAGGAGTACTGGCTTCTTGAACCATATCATCAGTACTAACTGGCATTGATGCACAAGCAGTACTAACGGATTCTTCAGTAGTACTAAACAATCTACTAGCAGTACTAACTTCACCACTGCTAGTACTAACCGCCGTTCTTCTTCTAGTATAAGTGTGAACATTTTTAGCTGCATCTGCAAGTACCTTAGCTGCACTAAAGACTCCCAACTGATCTTCAGGTTGATCTTCTTGACTATGTGTAAGAGTAACCAAAGTAACTCTTGCATCTTGATCAATTTCTTCTATCATCCTCCCTTGTTTGGAAGAATCCTCTAAATCCTCTTCTGCATCATCAGATATAACCACTCTTGCCCTTCTTTTAGCTTGACTTGTCTTGATAGTCTGCTCTAATTTCTTTACCATCTTGATAAGTTTAGTAAAAGCATCACCATAGACTTTCTTTGTCTGTCTCAAGTCTGTCTCCAAAGCTTCACATCTATCTTATAATTTTGTGACCAAATCTATTAATTCATGTTGTTGCATTCTGCCCTCATCACTTCCAAGTGTGTGACCTATTAAGAGAGGTGAATCATGGGGCATGGATGGGGTCTTATTAATGTTACCACTGCCTTGTCCTGTATCTAAGCTAGTGACAGTAGTGGCAGCCCCTCCATGTTTGACATCCATACCTGTAGATGCAGCCTCATCTGCTATATTAGTGTGAGGAGGAGAACTAAGCTGAGGAACTTCAGTTTCCTGTCTGATAGGACTCCTAAGTGTTGGTGAAATATGTGGTGGTGAGGTTGATGGAGCAGCTGTGGGTGTGTGATGGGACTCAACTGGGACTGTTGATCCTTCACCCTAAAAAAATAGGCCTTGAACAAGCATTGTTGGAAACAATGTAATGTCCACCCCATTATAACCCTTAGAAATCCTTCTCATATTGCCAAAAAGTTTTTGAGTAAGAGTAGGAGCAATATAAGTTCTTTTGTGAGGTAGAAGCTGTCTTTTGTGCTTGTTCAAAAAGATTTGTATAAATCTTGGATACATTAAAAATTTAGACTGATTATCTACGTTTTTCACCATGCCATCAAAAATTAATTTTGAAAAATTAAAAGTTCTGTTTGTGGCCAAGCAAATGATAGCAGTGGCTATGTTGCTACTAAATTGATCCCAAGCAGTTTTCTTAGTACTCAAACAATGAAGGATGGTATGGATCAAAAACCTTCATTAAAGATAAAAGTGTCCATTTTGAAAAGTTAATCTGTCAGAAATGGACACATACCCCCATAAGAGCAAGTTGCTCAAAAATTTCAGTATTAGATAAAGTACTAATACCATCAGAATCTTCTAACTTGAGATGCCTCCTTATAGATGCTTCAGTAACAGTCTTAACTCTTCCATCAATGGTAGCAGTTATTTTCATCTCTCCATTCTCAGAGGTGCTTGTAGAAGCAGTTTGCCAAAACTGATGGATGAGTGAAACATAGATGGTTTGATTTTTAGTTAGAGCATACTTAATGTGAGTAGAATTGAGAAAATCTACTATCTGATGAAATCCTGCACTTCCCTCTGGTTTCTTTAAGAAGGCGACCATATTATGTTTGTCACAGAAGTCCAAATTCGCCATTCGATTGAGAAAAGTTTGAGTAGGATTCTAGGTTATGATCGTGGATGAGAGTATGTGTGTTTGATAAAGGTAATTGAGATAATATAGAGTACTTAAGGTTTTTTATTAGACCGACTGAATAGAATTAAGTATTTATCTTGAAGAAATCTTGATATATAAGAAAAGTTCAAGATTTATCCAAATCAAGGAAACCTATAAGCAAAGTATTTGGCAGAAATATCTCAACGGCTATTTTAATTAATGAAATTTTGTTATGCCTTAAACAGTACTAACTTTAAGCCCAGTCATATTAACTTTACCCAGCAGTATTAAGATATGCCTTGCAGTACTAACTTAATATTGGCAGTATTAAGTTTATGCCTAGCAGTATCAACTCTAATTCTGTTCCAACAAGCATTTCCATCATAAATTTAGATTCTCACAAGCTCTCTTTCTGTTTTTTAGCTCACTATATCTCTCATTTCTTTTTCTCACCAATTCACTCTTTCTGTTTTTATATCACACAACTCTCTTTCTGTTTTTATCTCACTATATCTCTCATTTCTTTTTCTCACCAATTCAGATAGTTTTGTACAATGTTCCATCAATTCCATTAGTTTCATGCTGTCCTATCCACTTCCAAGTGTGTAAACTCTTGAGAGAGGTGGGTCATTGAACTATTTAGATATAGTCTCAAACCTAGTTTGAGCATCTACACCCCCCAATATGGTCTCTTGGCACCTAGGACCACTACCTGAACCAGTTCCCTAAGGACTTGGCTCATTAAGTGTTGCCATGGATTAGGTCTTATTAATGCTACCACTGTCTTGCTCTGCTTCTAAGCGAAGCAGTAGTGGCAGCCCTTTTCATTTTGTCACCCAACTCCTTATAGACAGCCTCATTACCAACCTTTTCGCGGGGACCACCAGACTGAGGTATCTTGGTGTCCCGACCTCTTTTAGCTTGCCTAGGTGTTTGATTCTTCACACACTTCTATTTGATGTTACATGTCCTTCCATCCATTCTTGATTGCATATTGACATAATTAGCATCCCCTCAATCAATACTTCAGAGGTGAAGCATTCAATACCATGTAATCAATATGCTTAGCCTGCAAATGTTAGACTAAAACCAAGAATATACAATCCAAAGTATTTTCTTGTTTAATAGTATTAATTATAACTAACAGTTTGAACTAGTAGTCTTAAGTATAACTAGCAGTACTAATTATACTTAGCAGTACAAACTTTTGCCTAGAAGTACTAAATCCTGCCTAGCAGCGGTACCTTACAACTACTAGTTTTATTTCCAAATTTATCTCTAACACTATCTCCAAACCATATTAATCATTAGTCTAACAAACACATCTTCAGAGATTAAGTAATCCAATGCTAGCAATCAGAAAGTTAAACCTGCTAACATCAAATGCCTTTGTGAGAAGATCTACAACATTGTGATCTGTATGTATCTTAATCACTTGAATGAGCCTCTTCTCATAAGAATCTCTAATGAAATGGTGCCTTATTTCAATGTGCTTGGTTTTAGAATGAAACACTAGATTCTTCACAATACAAATGGTGCTTTCATTATCAATGTAAATATTGGTGTTCATAAAATTGAACCCATAATCAAGCATATGATTTTGGATCCACAACACCTGTCTACAGCAATTTGTAGCAGCAACATACTCTGCTTCAGTAGTGGAGTTGGCAACTATAGTTTGCTTTTTACATTGCCATGAAATCAACCTTTTGCCATGAAATTAACAACCTCCTATTGTGGATTTCTTGTCAAGGCTAGCACCAACATAATCACTGTTAAAAAAAGCTTCCAAGTCAAATGGTGAATCCCTAGGATACCAAAGGCCCAATTTAGGTTGACCTTTTAAATATCTAAAGATCCTCTTCACAGCATGAAGATGTGAGACTTTAGGAGTAACTTAGAACCTTGCACAAGCACAAACAGCAAACATTATATCAGGCCTAGAAGCTGTCAAGTACATCAATGATCCAATCATTGATCTGTATAAATGAACATCCACATCATTAGCTTCTTCATCCTTGAGCAATGCCTTGTTAGTCTTAATAGGAGGGCTTTCTGTCTTCATTGTTACAAAATCAAACTTCTTCAATATATCAGCCACATACTTGTCTTGGCTGATGAAGATTCCATCATCTTTTTGCTTTACTTGTAACCCTAAGAAGAAAGTGAGCTCCCCTATAGAACTCATCTGGAATCTCTTGTGCATTATCTGCTCAAACTCAACACATAAAGACTTCTTTGTAGATCCAAAGATGATGTCATCAACATAGACATGCACTAACAAGATATCACCTCTGTCCTTCTTGATGAATAGAGTCTTATCTATAGTGCCTTTTCTAAATCCATTTTCTAATAAGTAGGTAGAAAAAGTCTCATACTAGGCTCTAGGAGCTTGATAGAGACCATATAAAGCTTTTTCTACTTTATAAACTTTGTCAGGGAACTGTGGATCTTCAAAACAGGAGGTTGGCACACATACACCTCCTCTTTAATAGTACCATATAAAAAGACACTCTTCACATCCATCTGGTACACAATAAACCCTATAAATGATGCATAGGCCAAAAATAACTTGATTGCTTCTATCCTAGTAACAGGAGCAAAAACCTCATCATAATCAATGCCTTCTTCTTAGGTGTAACCTTGTCCAACCAGTCTTTCCTTGTTTCTAACTACTATCCCTTTCACATCTTTCTTGTTTCTATAGACCCATTTTGTTTCAATGGCATGCTTGCCTTTGGGTAAATCAACCAATCTCTAAACCTTCTGCAATCTAAACTGTAGTAACTCATCTTGCATTGCCTCTATCCAGCTTGGATCTGTCAAAGCTTGTGTCACCTTCTTGGGTTCTATTTATGAGAGAAAATAAGAAAATAAACAGTTTTGATAATCTTTGTGATTTATTCTCCTCTGCTTTTTGATGTAACTGACCATAGCATGTTCTTCAGAAATCTTTGTCATCCTCTTTTGAGTAGCTGTAATTTATTTCTCTAATGATCTGGTATTTAGGATAATCCTTGTGAATTCTGGTTGTGGGAATATGACTAACATTTATGGTGGTTTCCAAGTTGTTAAGGTCAGCATTTGCACCCACATCTTCATCATCATATGCACCACTAAAGATACCAGTATTTAGAAGATTAACAGTATCCTCCAAATCAGGCATAAGAGGATCAGTAGGAAGATCATCAGCATTAGTAAAACTTTGCCCAACAGTACTAACAGATGGACTAACAGTACTATCTTTGTTAGTGCTATTAGCATAACCTTCCTGTTGAACAAGTAAATTATCTAATGCAGCTCTAAAATCTTGCACATTCTGGTCATCTTCTTTATTTGAAGCTCCTCCATCATTCTTTTGACCATTTCTTTCACCTTATTTCTGGATTTTCATTAGACTTTTTACCACATCATCAGCAACTGCATCCTCTGAGCTCTTTAGACTGTCATAAAGTAAAGGTAACAGAATATATTGTTGAGTATTATCCTTGATACCTACATTCTTATTAGTTTGATTCCCTGCAGTATCTGGCTCATAATTCATAGAGTTTGTTAGTAAATCAATATCAAAGAGCCAATCTAGTCCACTCCCTGCAACATTGGGTTTGGTTTATCAAGAAAGGTTATGGTGCAGTTTTCTTCTACCTTCCTATTCTAGTGTTTAAAAACCCTAAAAGCCTTGCTATTTTAATAGAGTTCCAACAAAGAACCCCACATCAGCCTTCCATCCAAAAAATTTTTCCTAGGGGATCTAAGGTATTAAGAATAGTCACAGGACACCCAAAAGGTCTCATAAAACTTATACTAAGTGGTCTACCATGTAATAGTTCATAAGGTATCTTGTTGTGAGGCTTGGTCACTAAAACCCTATTCTGAACATAGCAAGCAGTACTAACTGCTTCAACCCAAAATGTAGTAGGTAATAACGAATCTGCTAGCATAGTCCTAGCTGCCTTTATTAGTGTCCTATTCTTTCTTTCAGCAACTCTATTTTGTTGTAGAGTTCTGGCAACACTAAACTCCCTCTTAATCCCTTTCATCCTACATAACTGATTCATGTTATTATTTTTAAACTCAGTTCCATTGTCACATCTGATGATTTTAACCTTATGATTTATTTGGTTTTCTATGCCAGTAATAAAAGTTTTAAGGATCCTACTAGTCTCATCCTTAGTGGCCAAAAAGAAAATCCAACTAAACCTACTATAGTCATCAGTGACAACCAGACAATATGTCTTGGGATTGATACTCCTTACAGATGTTGGCCCAAATAAGTCCATATGTAACATTTGTAAGGGTTGGCTGATCGAGCTCACAACTTGTCTTACAATAAGCTAGTGTGTAGCTTACCCTTCTACAAGCAACACAGTATGACATTTGTCCAAAAAGATTTAAAGGCAAACCTCTACAAGGTTTCCCTTTACAAGTTTGTTTCATAATATTTAAAGTTTATATGACCAAGTCCCCTATCCATAAATTAGACACATCAATTGTAGCCTTATGCAATAAACAAGTCAAACTCCTGAATGGAACAAACATTCTTTAGATCAAAACTGTACATGTTTGTTCTGTCTAGGAAACAATAATAGGGGGGAGACTTGACTTTCATCAAGTAGCTTAAAGTCAGGAGATAGAACAAGACATTCAGTCTTAGTGAAAAGAACACTGTTTTTCTTGTCACACATTTGTGAGACAGAGAAAAGATTAAACTTAAGTTCCTTTACAAAGTATACATCTTCAAAGTCTAATTTCCCAGTCCTAATTTTACCTTTTCTAGTAATTTTACCTCCTTTAGGACTTCCTCCAAATGCAGAAAAATCCACCATCAATCTCTTAATAATCTGTAAGAAAGGACTTGTTTCCAGTCATATGCCTAGAGCATCAACTGTCAAAAATCCCTTGATCCTGTAAAGTATATTGTGGATTACCCTGCACTCAAAATGAGAGAATTAGTTTCTCTTGGGGACCCAAGCCATTACTGACTTGAGTCTGCCTTGTAGATCAACATAGTCAAATCTTTTAAGCATGTATGATCTACTATCTTTGGAGGTATAGTCAATAACATTTCCTGTTGGTCTCCAAATCCAGCATGCTAAGGACTTAATAATATTTTCCCCATTTCCCACAGCAGCACTAACTACTGCTTTTAGCCCAGCAGTAGTTACATTGTTAACCCTAACAGTATTAACTTTTTCATTAAACTTATTGGTTTTAGCTGCTGATTTTTGGTTAAAAGCCCTTTTTACTGGTGAATGTGCTTTAAAATAAGAATATGTTGTGGGTAATGCGTCATTCACTTTTGGTTTAGGGACAACAGTATTAACCAGGCCATGGCAGTACTAATGATGCTGCAGCCTTGAGAGCTTTGGCCTTAGCAGTATTAACGGTATTGTCACGACTTATGTTACAACTGCTTGTTGGAACAAAATTCCATTTTAGGACGTGGTGAGAACTATTGATTAAATCTTAACTATATAAATGATAGTATATATATATATATATAATATAATATAGATTATATATATATATATATATATATATATATATATGTGTTGTGTGTGTGTGTGGTGTGTGTGTGGTGTATACATATAGTAATTTTACTTAATACATATATAGTATATAACTAAAATAATCAAATAATAAGAGAGTAAGTATTCTGTAAGGTTTTTAAGAAAATTACTTTTAACCAAAGTAAAATTCAAAACCTTCCCGGTCGTTTCCCGACGAGGCGTGAATTAAAAATCATGATTAAATTTGTGATCGCGTGTTTGAATAATCAATATTTTTATTTGGATTCTATTTCTACTAATGAAATGTAAAAACAAGTAAATGCAAGCAAAAAAACGAAAGCAATTAAGATTGAAACACTAAAAACGATAACGGGATCCTAAAAACGCGACTTAAAACCTAAATTATCAAATTTTAATCCTAACAATGAAAATTTAATTTTTAAAAGTCCTAAATGATTAAAAATAAATTCAAAAAAAAATTATATTTTTTTGACTTTTAATTTATTTATTATGAATTAAAAACAGTTTTAATCTAAATAAAATATTAAAAATAGTAAACTAATTTAGAAAAATCTGAAAAATTCACTAAAAATACTTTGAACTATGCAGAATCTAAGAAAAATAAAAACTAGAAAGTTGGCTAAACGAATAAGCTGTTAAAAAGCAAATAAGCACAATAAGCTAAAACTGGAAATGAAATGTTAAATATTAAATAAAACAAAGTATGAACGAAAAAGTCCCAAAGGCAGTTGGTAGTGGAGTGTGTGTTAAAATGTTGGTAGAGTTGAGGTTGAGGTCTCGGGTTCAACCCTTGAGACTTCCCTCAATTCCCAACATTTTTGTTTTGAATTTTTTTTTGAAAAAACTTTTTAAGACTGAAATAAACACTTTTTGTAAAACAACTTTTCCTGAAAACTTAAAATAAGCTAGAAATAAGCTAATTAAAAATGACAGTTTAGCATAAAAGCTAAAAAAAATTTAAGTCCTAACTGAGTTAGCTTATAAGCTAGTATGAGCTTAAACATAAGCTAAATAAGCTATAAGTACCTTTAACCTAACCTGATAAGAAAATCTAAACAAAAATTAACCAAATCCAATAAGCCATAAGCTTAGAAATCAAATAAGCAGTTTTGGGGTGAAAGTTATAAAACAGCCTACAAGGGCACTTTTAAGCTAAAAATTAAGCTAGTAAACTAATAAGCTAAGTCTTAAAAGCTCAAACAGATAAATATACACTATAAGGAACTCAAAACAAAAATTAAGAACATTGAAATCCAGTTAATAAGCTAGAAACATGAAATTTAAATGACAAGTTAGATAAAAACTAAAGGCTTTTAGCTAAAACGATTTAGCTCAAAATGTTCAAATACGTCTAACAAAATCTTCAAAATGCCATCAAAAACCCCTAAAACTAAGATAACAAGCTCTAAGGACCAAATTAAGTCAAAAATAAAAAAGTTAAGGAATTCTATAACTCAATAAGCAGTTAAACATGTTTTTGGATTTTAGGTTTTTTAAGTGACAAGAGAGCTTTTGCAGCTCTATTTATAGCAGATAAAAGTTGTTTAAAGATCTCTAAAAAGCACAAAACAGATTAAAGCTGCGGCTATAAGCTTGTTTTATCATTAAATGTCTTAAACCCTATAACTATCCTAAATCTAGGATCAAGAACTGACTTTAAAACCTAAAACCATTTGCATACTTTATCAGACCTGAACCAAAACTTGCAATTCAATGCAACAGTAACAAGAACTCAAAACAGATGCAAGAGAAGGCAAATGAAACTAGATTGAGCACTAAAGACACAATTCTAATGCATTTCTAACAATCTACTAAATCCAACAGATTTATGAACAATAAAACAAGCAGACATGGATTTTTGATTAAACAAACCTCAAATCTATTCAAAACTGGTTAAAAACTTCTTTAAACATGATTTTAGACTAAGAAATGATGAATCAAATTTGGTTTTAAAAACAAAAGGTGCAAGAGCAGTATTAACACATGGTTAATACTGCTAAGCCAAACACCCCTTTAAAATTTCAAAACTTATTTTAAACTAAAAACAGATTAAGACAAGCATGAAACTAATTCAAATAAGCATTATAAAGACTGAATAAGCACAAGTAAGCAATTAGATCACAAAGATAAGCACTTAAAATAAGCAAACAAGATTAAGCAATTTTAAGCTAATAAGTCAGTTTTAACTAAAACCTAAGTAAATGACTTCTACTTAATAAGCAAGCATAAATAAGCAATGAACAACATAAATAAGCAATAATAAGCAGTATTAAGCAGTAATAAGCAAAGAAATAAGCAAAATAGTAAATAAGCTATAAAATCAAAAAGTGAAACACACCTTTGTCCTTTGCTTAAACAAGGACTGTATATGCTCTTTAGAGCTTTGTCTACAAGCTCTAGCTTGTTTTAGAATAAGCTAGTAGAACCATAAGCCCATCCCAATCTGGCTTATCATCCAAAATATGCTAAGGTATATTTAGGGGTGATTTTCGAGTAAAATAAGTAAACTCTTAAACAGTTTAGCTAAGAATAAGCTAAACTGTTTTAAGCAACATCTTGTGAGTTATGAGAGCTTATAAGAGCTTATCAAGTATTTTTCAAACAGAATGTAACATAAAAATTAAGACAAAGCTTTTAAACATAAAAACTTCACTTTCATTAAAACTTAAAAAGAGTACAAGGCTTTTAATAAGTATAATAAGCTGGAAATAAGCAATAAATTTAAGCTGAATACAAGGAAAATAGATCGTGCCTCAAGGGCTTACAAGGGTCCTATTTATAGAGAATTATAAAGTTATTGGTCATTAAACAGTGCTAAACTCTGTGAGTGAGAAGGAGAGGGTGTGCTTCTTGTGTGAGGAGCTTCAAGGACTTCCTCCAAATGCAACAAATCCACCATCAATCTCTTGATAATCTGTAAGAAAGGACATGTTTCCAGTCATATGCCTAAAGCATCTACTGTCAAAAATCCCTTGATCCTGTAAAGTATATCATGGATTACCCTATACTCAAAATGAGAGAATTAGTTTCTCTTGGGGACCCAAGCCATTACTGACTTGAGTCTACCTTGTAGATCAACATAGTCAATCTTTTAAGCATGTATGATCCACTGTCTTTGGAGGTATGATCAATAACATTTCCTGTTGGTCTCCAAATCCAGCATGCTGAGGACTTAACATCATTTTCCCCGTTTCTCATATCAGCACTAACTACTGCTTTTGACCAGCAGTAGTTACATTGTTAACCCTAGTAGTATTAACTTTTTCATTAAACTTATTGGTTTTAGCTGCTGATTTTTGGTTAAAAGCCCTTTTAACTAGTGATTGTGCTTTAAAATAAGAATATATTGTGGGTAATGCATCATTCACTTTTGGTTTAGGGGCAACAGTATTAACAGGCCTGGCAGTATTAATTGATGTTGCTGCTCTTAGAGAGCTTTGCTTAGCAGTATTAACTGGTACTTGTCCTGACTTTGTTACAACTGCTATTGGAACAAATTTCCTTTTAGGATGTGGGTAAGTAAATTTATTTTAGTGATTCACCCTCTGAGCATTGTTCCATACTGGTCTAATTTCCCTTTGACCAGTAACCCTTCCCTTATTATTTAACACTGTTTTTTCTACCATTTTCTTGTCATGAAAATCATAGTCTTTGATTAAATGATTAAAACTCCTACAAACAAAACAAGCTTTCTTTATAGACTCAAAACCATTTCCTAGTTTCTGAGTCATCAACCCATTCTAGTTTCTTCTATTATCCCTAGGACTTTGACTTTTCCTCGGATACTCTACTTGCCTATGTGTGTTTTCCTTATTAACAGATTTCACATTCTCATCAGATTTGACAAAATTGATTTTAGTAAACTTTGGTTTTGTCTGATCAGATTTAGGTCTAAATACACTATTATTATGACTATCAGTGTCCTAATCTTCAATGATAGGAGCACTAGGCCTAACAGTTTTAGGCTTTTCTACAATATCCTTACTAGTCTTAGATATACTAATTTCAGTTTCACTAACTTTAGTCTTATAGACAGAATCATCTAACCCAGCAAAGGATAAGTCAGGTCTTGAGGGCATGTAGTTCCCAGTATTGGGAGGGAGAACTGCATGAAACCCTTTACCTATTTTGAATCTATCATTCACTGGACTATAATCCACATCACTTTCTCTACTGTTAAACACACTATGAACCACTTCACTCTTATTTATTTGACTATCATAACCAACACTAGCTTTGTCTTTAGCACTTATTTGACTATTTATCAGTTTAGTTAGATTCTTTGATGATTCTTCAAATTTTTCTAGTTTAAGTTTCAAATCATCTTTCTCTTTTAAAGCTACTTCTAACTGATTTTTAAGGTCTTTGATAGAAATATATTTCACTTGGACATCATACTTTAAAAATGCAATATCTTCTTCATAAACAGCTTCATTCTTTTCGTGAACAACTATCTTAGATTCTAATGATTCTAATCCCATTTGATAACCTATAATTTCTAGATTAGATTTATTAAGAGCTTCACGCTGTTGATCATACTGTTTTTGAAGAGTTTCATATGATTTTAAGCAATCTTTAGAGCAAGTATGTACCTCAGAGTCTGAACTTGATGAACTTGATGAACCTTGGGATGTATAAGCCATTAGAGCAAAGTTTGTGATGCCTTCTTCAGCCTGAAAGCTCCAATCATAACCACCTATCCCATCTTGAACAGTCAAGGCATTTGCCTTAGTATTGATAGACAGAATCATTTAACCAGCAAAGGATAAGTTTGGTCTTGAGGGCATGTAGTTCCTAGTGTAGGGAGAGGGATCTGCATGAAACCCTTCACCTGTTTTGAATCTATCATTTACTGGACTATTATCCACATCACTTTATCTACTGTCAAACACACTATGAACCACTTCACTCTTACTATCATAACCAAGACCAGCTTTGTCTTTAGCACTATTTGACTATTTAACAGTTTATTTAGATTCTTTGAGTATAGTCATATTTTTCTGGTTAACTTTCAAATATCTTTCTATTTTAAGCTTCTTCTTACTGGATTTTAAGGTCTTTCGATAGAAAGATCTTTCACTTGGACATATACGTTAAAATTCAATTTCTTCTTCATAACAGCTTCCAAGTAAAAATTACGCGCCATCAAACCACCTACAGGTTAAGTAAAACCACCCCGCGGAAGACCATGATTTGAAAACAACAAACATATAAACAGGCAACGACGGTTATTTAGGGTTGATTTGCAAGTCGAAACCGGAAATACATAGTTCCTTACACTGGAAATAACAAACAAACAAGAAAGGAAGCGAAGTTATTCATGCACAGTCTTTCGTACATTCGATCCGAACATGACATAACCTAGAAAACATAGTTCATTTTCAAACTCTCAAAGAGGTCGGACGCATAACTTAATCCCAGACCTAAATGGATAACCGCCAAATCTCGAAATAATCAGGAGAGCAAGACTTCATAGACAAATTCCAACAATTTTCCATCCTTATATCTCGATCTCAAGTTTACAAGATGTCAAACCAGATAGAAATTGTGGGTTTAGATCCGTCGCTCTCGGTCTTGGTCTCCCTGAAGATTATTGGCCTAGAATTCGCTCGGATTTGGTGCGCCAATTAGAGTCTCGCCAACATCAATACATGTCTATATTTGGAACTAAAGGTTATAACCAATTATACAGTAGTGTGAGGTTGGCTGGAGAATGGATGGAAATGCCCGCCACAGGATTGGTAATTGTTTCAACGTATAACAAAGTAGTTGTAAGTCTATCCAACGATGGAGGTTGCACTACGAGTTTTCCACTTTGGTCCAATCCACCGCAATCAGACTTGTGAGATGGTAGAGCTTTGTGATGTTGCCCGTCTCGAGAATGGTGATCATTTATAGTAGTGGTCGATTACGGAAGGTTTTTCCTTTACCGATAACTCATCCACTTTGGGTCACATATAGAAGCAATATTGCATCTAAATGGGGTGAAAAATATGTTAGTCGTCAAAATGACTTTCACAAGTATTATTTTCGTGATCCTGAAAGTTATGATTTAACTTAATGTAATCTTATAAAACTCTCATAATTAATGAAAATTATGTTTACACACTTATCACATTTTTAATTATCACATTTACATGTTGCCAAGTGACGTGTTTGTTACAATCTTTGTCAATGTCGATGCAACATGTGGTATATAACATGGATAGGTATGATCGTACATCTAACCATAAGGACATTTGAGCTAATGAAAGAAAGTGATAGATAAAGTTAGGTATAAACATGTTACTCTGATGTTAATTTGTTTACAGTCCGACATAAATGTTTTTAGGTTTTCCCTCCATATTCATTTTCCACAATTTCCCTCCATATTCACTTCTTTGGTAATGTCATTTTCACTTTGGTAATGTCATTTTCCACAATTTGCATCCATTTTCTGGGACACCTCACTTCACAATCATGTGTTTTTAACACTATTCGCCCTGCATTGTGTTGACATTTTAACTTTTTATGTTCTTTTTGGGATATACTTTCTCAGTTTTGTATTAGTTTATTTGTTTCTTGAATTTTATATCAGGTTATGAAGGGAGCAATTGACAGAACGTGGTATTGTAAAATAGTAGTTAGAAACATTTCCTGTTCTTTTTGTTGCTTCTTGGAAAATCTCATGATTCATGTTTATTATTCAATATAATTAATGTCATTTATTATGACCATAATAGGTGTGTCTTATTCTTGGTATGATTATATTATCCTTATCATAATTTGGTGTAGATGAGTTGTAGGTCTTAATAAATGACATTAATAAGGATAATATAATCATACCAAGAATAGGACACACCTATTGTTGGAAAATATGGTTTTGCAAAGTGACGTTTTGCAAACTTTGGACACCATTTAACATATGTAGATGTTATATGTCTTGGTTTAGAGTGTCGGCTTTGTTTTTCATTATGAGAGCTTGGAAACGGCTAAAGTATGTCCAAAGTGGAGTTAAGATGATGGAGATATAGTGTCTTCAAGTGAGGCACGTTGGAACACAATCTGGAAACAAAGAACTATCCCACATCGCCCAAAGTGTGAAGTGGGAATGGGTTTATAAGGAACCTTTTGTAGTGACCTCTAAATTCCTTTGTGGGGTTTATGCTCCCACGTCTACGCGCGGGGGGGGGGGGGGGTGCAAAAAAATGGATTTCTGGGCCAAGATGGGTTTGGTTCCACTGAACTCATGCGAGCCCGCGCGACATGAGGTCAGAAATGCAGCTCCGGGGGTTCGCCTACGAGGCCTATATTCTTGCTTCAGTTTGTTGTAAGGTTCAGTTCCAGAATATTCTTGTGTTGTTGAGTTCAATGTTGAATCTATCAACAATTCATATTCGAGTATAGATAGCCGGATGAATTCAAGAACTATCATTTGGCTTGTTGACCAAGTTATGGTTTCCTATATATGGAACTGTCTCATTCAGTTTTTGATATAGAGAAAACGAACTCCAAAATAAACCAAACGCAGCAGCTTTTGAGCGATCTTTCCAGCAGTTCCGGCGATCATAAACCTCGATCCTTTCCGTAATCTTTCAGGTCAGATTGTCTAGTCCGGCTGTACAACAGCTTTGGACGTTGTACCTGCGGAAACAGACGCGCCGAATCTATATGTGTTGTATGTTTTTGAAGGGTAATCGGGTGTTAAACACAGGAGCCTTAGTTATCTCATACTGCTTTAATTATCTGTTAATTCTTTCCGTTACCATTTTACTTGGTATTGTTATCTTCGTTTTACGCTATTAAAAGTATGCAGGTTCCCAATTGTCTTAAAAACAGATTATTTTGCTCAGAATTAAAACGCTTTTCATTTTTGATTAATTTTGTTAACTCAGTTTTTGATAAACTATTCTGTCGATACCTAGATAGAGGTTTCGTTGAAATCAGTTTTACAAAACAGATTTATTTGCAGTTTTTTTGATTCGTTAATAATTTTTACGAATCAGTTTGCGTATTTTAACCTAGCTTTGATTTAATATAAATTGGTTCTTTTTTTCATTGAAACCAAGATTGAGTTTTTTTAAAGCAGATCCGGTAACAGTTTATTTAACTGTTTGTGTTAATCTTTCAGGATGACAAACACTCATAACTACCTCCGCATGAGATATGTTGTGATGCCCAAACCGGTGCGCCGGCTCAGCAACAAGTGGCTATCATGCAGCAAGAACTGAAAACGTTCACATGGTCAGAAACTTTAAGAGGCGGCACAGAAGATGTTCTTCTATTCACCACCTTAGGACTTGCGCGGTTCTTGATAAGAAAAACTGAACATCCAGGTTGAACCTCCTGCCGAAGGTCAATCCTCTAATGCCACAGGGTGTGCAAGTGTGGAAGAATGGAAAATTCAGACTTTTCTTGTGACTAAATTATGTTCTGAATGGTTTGATAGATCCTATGTTTTTCGTGTACTGCAAGACCACGATGCCAATGAATTATGGGAGTCATTGAACGCAAATCAAAACAGTGGATGGATGGTACAAAGAAGTTGGTGGTAGCTCGATTTTTGATTACAAGATGTTGATTCAAGACACGTGATAAGTCAGGTTATAGTCCAGCAGGTTCTAGCTACACGAACATTCATGCTGAGCGATTGATTTGAGTGATAGCTTTTCTCATGTGATGCTATATTTGATAAGTTCATCCATAGCTGGGTTAGAATTTAAAAAATACTTGAACGCCAAAACGAGTAAGGTGATGGAGTGTTGAAGACTTAGTTGTTCGTCTTATATTGAAAGAGGACTACAAGCTGGCTCAGAAAAGACACTTATACACCTGATTCTGCCAAGGCTAAGATGTTGAGCATGTGGGTCATCTTCTAGGTTTAATTCAATTGGGATTAAGAAGACAAAAATGAAGACATGACAGAAGGGCAAAGGGAAGTCTGAAGTACCTATGCTTCTATAGCTGGATTGTGAAAACAAAGTTCCTGGGGATTGGATACAACTGTGATCCAACAAGGTAACGAGACTGATATTGCAAAGAGGCCGAAGCCGGGTGATTCCTCGTCACGGCAAAATATGGGGGATGAGAATGTGGACATGATTGCGCATGGTGTCTGACGTGTGTGCAATGATCTCTAAGTTATCTGGTAGGTACTAAACAACAGTGGTTGGTGGATTGGATTCTGGGAACTCGTCATGTGTGTGTGTTAAGAGTATGTTTAACTCTTCATGCGGTTGACAATGGAATGAAGCTGTTTATGGGCCAACTCTGCAACTGCTGATAATCAAAGGTGAAGGAAAATGTTATTTTGAAGATGATTCCGAGAAAGAGCTCAAGTAGACTATGTCTTGTATGTTCTGGAGATTCGAAAGAATTGTGTCCGGTTGGATGTTAAACAAGTTTGGTTTTCGTTTAGTCTTTGGTTGGATAATTTTGTTTTTGTCTAAGAATCAAATGTATGTTGGTAAGGGTTTGCAGGATGCTATGTTTAAACTAATGTATGGTGGTCAAGAATGAATGAATGATATCAATAAAATGAATTCTTCTGCTTACTTGATTGAGTCTTCTAATGTGTGGCATGGTCGTCTTGGACATGTAAATTTTAATTCGATGCGTCGTTTGATTAAATTTAATAGCATACCAAACTTTCATATTGATTCAAAATATAAGTGTGAAACTTGTGTTGAAGCCAAACTTACAAGATCATCTTTCAAATCGGTTAAACGAAAAACCGAACCACTTGATATGATACACACAGACATATGTGATTTGAAATCACTACCCACAAAAGGTGGCAATAAGTACTTTATCACGTTTATTGATGATTGTACAAAGTATTGCTACGTTTACTTGTTGAAAAGTAAAGATGAAGCTATAGACAAGTTTGTTCTATACAAAACCGAAGTTGAGAATCAACTTGGTAGGAAAATCAAGGTTGTACGAAGTGATAGAGGGGGTGAATACGTGTCTCCATTCGCCGAGCTTTGTGCGAAACATGGAATCAGACATGAGTTCACTGCTCCCTATTCACCTCAGCAAAACGGTATTGCCGAAAGGAAGAACCGTACCTTGAAAGAAATGGTTAATGCCATGTTGATAAGTTCTGGTTTAAGCCAGGACATGTGGGGGGAAGCCATTCTAACGGCTACTTATCTTTTAAATAAGATACCTCGTAAGGAAAAAGAGGAGACCCCTTATGAACTATGAATGGGAAGAAAACCATCATATCAGTACTTACGAGTGTGGGGGTGTCTAGCCAAGGTAGTTGTGCCGACACTCAAGGCCCAAAAGATTGGACCTAAATCTGTGGATTGTATATTCATTGGATATGCTAAGAATAGCAGTGCTTATCGTTTCATTGTACATGATTCGATAAATCCAGATATACAAAAGAATGCAGTAACGGAATCAAGGAATGCTTTCTTCTTTGAAAATATATTTCCATGTTTAATGAAGGAAACTGGAAGCTCATCTAGATTAGATGAAGAAACTGTCCAAGATAAGAGACAACGAGATGATAATGATCTCCATGATGAGAGACAAGATCAAATCGAGGAAGAAGAGGTTGAACCGCGAAGAAGCAAAAGGGCAAGAACCGAGAAATCGTCTGGACCCAATTTTGTTTCTTTTATGGTAGAAATATGAACCACGTCTTTTACGAGAAGCGGTACTTCCTCGGAAGGGAATTCAAGGGAAAGAAGCCATTAAAGTGAAATAGAGTTCTATTTAAAAAATCATAGTGGGAGCTGTGGATTTACCTCCTGGGTGATAACCATAGGCTATAAATGGATCTTCAAAAAGAAGATGAAAGGATGGCACCATTGATAAGTACAAAGCAAGATTGGTAATCAAATGATATAGACAACGTGAAGGTCTAGATTACTTTGATACTTATTCGCCTGTTACGCGAATAACCTCGATTAGAATGGTACTTGACTATTGCCGCATTAGAAATTTGGAAGTTCACCATATTGATGTGAAAACGGCATTTCCCCCAATTGGAGATTTAGAGAAGAATATATATGAACCAACCTGAGGGTTTCATAGCTCCTGGACAAGAAGAGCAACGTTTGTAGGCTTGTTAAGTCATTATATGGCTTAAAGCAAGCTCCCAAACAATGGCATCAAAAGTTTGACCACACCATGTTAGAGAGTGGATTCAAAATATTATATGATGCGACAGTGTGTTTATGTAAAAGACACAATTAGTGGATATGTAATCCTTGTGTTTTATATGTTGTTTTTTTTATTTTAATGTATATGCTTATCATTTTGCAGTAACGACAATGATGATCATAATCTGCTAAAGACTTGTTGAAATCAATAGTTTGACATGAATATATGCGGGGGGGTGGTGGGGGGGGGGCGGGGGGGGGGGGGCATGGGTTTGGCTGTGGTGATCCTTGGAATAAAGATCATACGAACTCATAATGGACTTGTGTTAAGTCAAGCACATTACGTGGACAAAATTCTTAATACTCATAATGCGGGGGATTCCGGCCTAGCTAGAACTCCAATTGACACCAGTTTGCATCTATCTAAAAATAGAGGCGTAGGTGTTGCCCAATTAGAGTATTCAAGAATTATTGGCATGTTAATGTATTTGATGACAGGTACCCGACCTGACTTAGCATATGTTGTTAGCAGGCTAAGTAGGTATACTAGTAATCCAAGTGTTGCACATTGGAAAGCTATGACTAGGGTACTTCATTATTTGAGATACAGTCGCGATTATGGGCTGCATTATGATAGATATCCTGCTGTTATCGAAGGATACAGTGATGCAAATTGGATATCTGACATAAAGGATTCTAGATCGACTAGTGGATATGTGTTTACACTAGGAGGGGCCGCTATATCTTGGAAGTCTTCCAAGCAAACTGTTATAGCTAAGTCCACGATGGAATCAGAATTTATCGCGTTAGATAAATGCAGAGAAGAGGCGGAATGGCTACGTCAATTCGTAGAGGACATACCAAGGTGGCCTAAACCGGTAACGGCCATTAGTATACATTGTGATAGTCAATCAGCAATTGGCAGAGCTCATAGCACAATGTATAATGGGAAGTCCAGACATATCCGTCGTCGACATAATTCGATACGACAACTACTCTCAACAGGAGTTATCTCAATTGACTATGTGAAGTCTAAGGATAACATCGCGGATCCGCTTACGAAAGGCTTAAGCAGAGAGTTAGTTAGTAAGTCGTCTAAAGGAATGGGACTAAAGCCCTTGAAGGAATGAGTTTCTATGAAGGAAAACCTAACCCAGTTGACTGGAGATCCCAAGATCTGGGTTCAATAGGACAACCTAATCATAGAAATGTGAGGGAAGTCACGTCAATGTGGGGGAGTTACTTAACATTATAACTTCCTATTCCATTCCTATAACAATGTGACTTGTTGAGAGGTTAAACATATGGCTTAATGATTCAAGATGAAATCTCAAAACATATGTTTTTAATGATTCAAGATGAAATCACCTATGTGAGAGAGAAGTGGGGTCGCTTCGAAGGGATTTGTGGGGGGCGTAATTCCTAAGAGCTCTCGCAGAACCAGGCTAGTGTTCATGACCATAACAAGCACGACTATGAGGACTTGACAAGGCCAGGGAGAGTCTTGTGTGAGTGTGTATTGTCGTCTACGTAAACAGATGTTGAGTTCAAGGACATCGCGTCTACTCAGATCTAGGAGACTAAGTGCATCTCACAAGGGAAGGTTCAAAGGGTCACACCTACCTATCCTATGCAGGACTTAACCGCATAAATTTTGCCGAAAGTTTTGGGTGTTTTCGACCGATCTCCATTCATGTGGGGAATTGTTGGAAAAAATGAGTTTTGCAAAATGAGTTTTTGCAAACTTTGGACATTATTTAATATATGTAGATGTTATATATATTTATATTAGATTGGGGCTTTGCGTTCTCCTCGAAGAGAGCTTCGCAACGAGCTAATGTATGTCCAAAATGGAGTTTAGATGAATGAGATATCGTGTCTCAATGTGAGGCATGTGGAACACAAAAATCTGGAAAACTATATCTATCCCACATTGCCTAGTGAAGGAAGTGGAATGAGGTTTATAAGGAAATCTTTGTATTGACCTTCAAATTCTTTTAGGTTGGTTATGCTCCCACACCTACGTGCGCGCGCGCAGGGGGGGGTGCAGAAAATGGGGTTTCTAGGCCAAGATGGGTTCAAAGCTACTGAACTCATGCAAGCCCGCGCGACCCGCGGACACGAATACAGCTCCGAAAGTTTGCCTGCGCGCGAAATTTTTGCTGCAGATTTTGTTTCCATTTTTAATGCTTTCCAGAATATTCTGTAAAATAATTATGGAATAGATATAAACTTATGTAACGAGATTATACAGAATATATTTTGTGTTTATAAAAGATTTCAAATCGTGTGTATTATTTTACCAGATTTGAGAATCAATTTATTTTTTAGCCAATATTTTGTCTTGGTGACCAAGACAGGTTTAGGCTATAAATAAACTTCTCCTCATTCAGTTTCAAACATAGGAAAAACGTGAACTCCATTGTATCCGATTTCCAGCATCCTTTCGATCAGAAACATTGGACTCTTTTCGTAAATTTTCAGGTAAGTTTGTCAGGTCCGGCTGTACAACAGCTTTGAACGTCGTACCCTGAGAAATAGACGGCGAATCTGTTTTAAGGGAATTGTGTTAAACACGAGCCAATAAGATATCGAGTTATCACCTAATATCGATGGTTTATAATCTTTCTTAACTTTTTTTTTTTTTTATGAAAGACCATATTTTTAATTGATCTTTTTCCCGTGTAAAAAATACGTGAAGGAAAAAATGGAAGTCCCTAAACAACCCAGTTTACTTGTTTCTGCAACATTTTCCTCGAGTTAGTGGGAAGCTAACAAAACCAAACATCACCACACTTTTATGGTTACTTCATTTTTACTCAAACCCCCTTTTCCTCTTAATCCAATGATCCATCTGTTCTTATTATAATTAGTATCTAGGCATCTTTAGTTTCAATCTAAAGATCAAAATTTTGTACTTGTATTCATGAAATTATGCGTTTCGGGTGTTATCGGGTCGGGTTATCGGGTTGGTCATGTCGGGTTAATTCGGGTTTGGGTGTCCCAAATATTGACCTAACCCGACCCTATAAGATATCGAGTTATCACGTTTCGGGTCAAAACGGGTCGGGTTGAATCGGTTTTCCGAGAGATGACTGTCATAAACATAAAAAAAGCACAGTTTGCTAAAATATGTTTCTAAAGAGGCATATTTGGTGTACATACGTTTGACACTAGATCGATATTTAGGGTTACATTAGCTCATTTTGTCCAAACTAGTAATAAGTTAACACGATATATTTAATTAAATCATGTGGTCAACTTATTTGATAAAGTGAGCACGAAATTAACCTGTGTTGGCAATTGGCAAATTGTCAACATGTAAAAAAAGTGCAGTAGGTTACAATTGAAGTAAGCAAAAAAAAGTGTAGTGAGGTAAAAAAAAACGGTGCAGTAAATATATATTAAAAAGAAAGAGCAGTATGCTTCATAAGAAAAGAGAATTAGCGTTTGGGTATTGGGCCTAAAATTGTATTACAATGCTAATAAACATCAAGTAATCAGGTATGGAACTTTTGTGTTATTAGGTTTTAAATGAAAAAAAACACAATGTAGCGTTATACATTTATCGGGTTATCGGGTTGAACCCGAACCTGATAACGTTTGAAAAAAATAACCCTAACCCGACCTTATAAGGTTATCGATTTTGTCGGGTTGACCCGATAAGCCGAGTTGGACCCGAATTAACCCGACCCTATAAGGCTTTATCGGGATCGGGTTCGGGTCGGGTCGGGTCGACCCATTTGACACCCCTACAATCCTACATGTAAGTATCTTGCAAGACAAGTTTATATGTTTGGTGCAAATATGTGCATTATTCGACCAAAGGTTGGAAACCACAGTTAAAAAAATAATTTAAGTTATGTAACTCTTTTGCTAAAAATGTGAGTTAATTTGGCGTGTTTGGTGGAGAACTTAGCTTTTAATATGAGCTTTGTTTGGCAACAAAATAAGGGGGAGCTTATGGAATCTAAAAGCTCGTCTTTTAATAGGTAGTTGTTTTGGGGGTGTTTGTTTAGGCTTATATGATGGGCTTATAAGCTTATGTGATTTCGGCTTATGTTTCATAAGCTCATTTTTCCTGTTTATTTTGGATATTTGCGGCTTATATTAGCTTATTAGAGCTTATGAAACATAAGCCGAAATCACATAAGCCCATAAGTGTATAAGCTTAGACAAACACCCAAGTAGCTTTTGAGGAGAGTGTTGAAGCTTTTGAAACAGTTAATTACATCAATGCCTTTGAAATAATATTAATTTCTTTCACATTCATAAGCTCCATATGTGAAAATAAAAGCTCGAACTCAGGCTAGTTTCGCCAAACGTACCCAATGTATATTGCATGACTAATAAACGTCTTTTTTGGATTTTGGAAGTAGTTAATTTGTGTTGGTATGGATCTTTTTATATTCTAGAACAGGAAGCAAGGAGAGTTGACCTTAGATATTCAAATAGTTATTCGACTGAATATTGATGAACATTGATTTGAATATATGTATGTCTAAGTAAATCTTGTTATATTGATGATTGAGTATTTGAGTATCAGTTTAGATTGAAGGCTAAAGTTTTGATCTGGGATACTTTATTAAATACTAGTTGTTGTGTCTCGATAAGACATATAAGGTAGTTTTGACTTTTGGGGGGTGTATGAGATTGCCTAACCAATCTGGCTATATAAGCGAATGAAATAAGCTGTTTTGCGGGTGAAATAAACTGTCTTGCTATCTGATTGTGTGTTAGTGAGATAAGCTGTTCTAGATAGGTAAGCTTGTTAATGCACATTACCGGTTTATTGCATTACCAAAACACAATAAGCTGTTTTGACTGTGGGTTTATTGCATTACCAAAACACAATAAGCTGTTTTGACTGTTTGGATAGAGCCAAACAGCTTGTTATGTTTATTAGCTTATTTTGGTATTTTTGATAAGCTCTTCCTTTCTAGCTTATTTTCTAAGTGCTTATCCTTATCTGCAACTCCGCTATACTTACATTTTTAGATTGATGCCTTTCTAATCATAACTAATGCATTAGTTATTATTAAGAAATCGTAAAAAGAATATGGACAAAAACTCACCTGTTTCAACGCCTACCTGTTTTGACCCGTTACCCAACCCGCCCAAGTTACAGTCTTTATTTATATGTATCAGCTTATCAGCCTTATCTAACTAGGACGCATTCTAGGTCACTGTTTTTTCGTCTTGGTCAAGACTCAATTCATATATATGATAAAATGAAGCCGAAGTCGCCTACCTAGATCGTTCTAAAAGTTCTAGTTCCTTGTTTGTTTAAGTTCTGTTTCATTTTTTTCTTGAACTTTTTGTGGCATGACTATGCATTTATCCTCTTTCATTACTAAATGCAGAAACCGAGGTACACCAAACAGACATCTATCCCGATGGTAGGACACAACGTCGAATAATCAGGTATTACCGAAGAAGATTCACCTCGAGCCAACGGCAATAACAACATAAAAAAATCTCAATATTACCCCTCATTTTCATCATATTCTAGGAAGTGTCCGGTGGACCATTCGGTATCGAGGACAATGTTAGAGCAGCCGGCCCATTTTTAGCTCTTATCGGGTTCTTAGTCTTTGCGGTTATATGGAATGTCCCTGAAGCTTTAATAACTGCTGAAATGGGCACTATGTTTCCAGAAGACGGTGGTTATGTCATTTGGGTCGTATTGGCGGTTTCAACAAGGCTCGATGAAATGGCTCGGTAGGTTCATCGAGAATGCTTTATACCCAGTTTTATTTATTGATTATTTGAAATTCGGGGTCCCTAGCTTGGTTGACGGGTACCCGCGAATACTGGCAATCGTAGCTTTAAACCGTTGCATTGACTTACATGAATTTTCGAGGTACCACGAATGTTGGGTGGGTTGCAGTTTGTCTAGGTGTGTTTTCGGTTCTTCCCTTCGTTATTTTACATGCAGTCGATTGGAATGCTTACTGAAATACGTTATTTTGGAATTTAAATTACGTACTGGGACTCGATAAGTACGCTCGCTGGTGAAATCGATAATCCGAAAAAACACTCCCAAAAGCTTTATTGTACGCATTAATTTTTGTTGTTTGCGGTTACTTCTTCCCATTACTCATCGGGCCGGTGCGGTCCCGCTCGACCGTGAGCTTTGGAAAGACGCTTATTTTTCTGATATCGCTGTGATTGTTGGTGGTGTATGGTTGAGATGGTAGGTCCAAGCGGGTGCCGGACTATCAAACATAGGTATGTCTGTAACCGAAATAAGTAGCGACTCATTTCAACTTCTAGGTATGGCAGAACAGGGTATGCTTCCCGAGTTTTTTGCCAAACGGTCCCGTTACGAGACTCCGTATATTGGAATTCTGTTTTCAGCTTCAGGGGTGATTTTACTTTCACAATTGGCAAATTGTCAACATGTAAAAGAAGTGCAGTAGGTTACAATTGAAGTAAGCAAAAAAAAGTGTAGTGAGGTAAAAAAAAAGGTGCAGTAAGTATATATTAAAAAGAAAGAGCAGTATGCTTCATAAGAAAAGAGAATTAGCGTTTGGGTATTGGGCCTAAAATTGTATTACAATGCTAATAAACATCAAGTAATCAGGTATGGAACTTTTGTGTTATTAGGTTTTAAATGAAAAAAAAACACAATGCAGCGTTATACATTTATCGGGTTATCGGGTTGAACCCGAACCCGATAACGTTTGAAAAAATAACCCTAACCCGACCCTATAAGGTTATCGGGTTTGTCGGGTTGACCCGATAGACCCGATAAGCCGAGTTGGACCCGAATTAACCCGACCCTATAAGGCTTTATCGGGTTCGGGTCGGGTTCGGGTCGGGTCGGGTCGACCCGTTTGACACCCCTAGTTGGGAGGACCTGACGCGCAACTAATGCAACTGAACTCTGTACATTTCTCATAAATGATGACTAGGGGTGTTAATCACTCGCGCGTCAAGACTTTTAACGCTATTCAGCTCGAGCCTCAACGTTGTGTCAGAAAGTTCGTTACAACAGGTGTATACAAATGCTCATATTTTGGACAAAATGTCAAGTTTTCGTTAATACAAAGATATCCATCAGGTTTCCAACATTTTTGTTGGAATTTATCATCTTTGTGGAACTTACTACCCCTTCACATGTGTAAAAGCAATCAAGCACAAAACATATTGCAAACGATATTCTGTTAAACAATCCCTTCGACAAAAAGTTGTAAAATCTTGCTTCTAGCACTAAACAAAAAAACTCAAACAAAACTTTGACTAGCATTTTGCAATCAGCATACAAACACATAAACAAAGTTGGCTTCCTGAGTTGATACCCATTAAGTGGCTTTAATGTACATATATAATTGTGTTATTTTCAGATCTCCAGTTTGTTTACGCGTCTCTAAACCTGAAAATCACAAGCTTCTTTCTCTTGAATGAGAGCACATATTAACCTTCGTTACAACCGACTTCAATCTCATTCTTTTGTAGCAACTCTTCCAGTCTTCCACCTTCATAGAATTTAACTTTCAGGCATCCTTCATTTCTAAAGATCCAGCAGATGCTCCCATTTTCTTGTTTCCCTTTGAATCTGTCATGGTGGCTAACATGTTATGCTTAACTTTTGCAAGATATCTGTGATTTGGGTCCGTTGTTCATACCTCTCTCAAACTTCTCTGGATCAACAAAATGTACAGAATTAGCTTGTCCAAAACCAAATTTCATACCAAACTTCCGAAGAATTTAGGCATAGCATTATGAAGAACATGAAAGTTGAACCTCTGTAGAGTTTTAAAGTTCCTGCAAAAAGCACACACATTTTGTAAACATGAACAACAAGAAAGAAGGTAAATAGTCGGGCATTTGGATGCATATCCTACATGCCTAACTTAATCATGAACATAACTTCTACTATAGTATGAAGTCATACCTTCAAAGTGACATTTTCATAATTTAATACCTTCAAAGTGAGGTAACTTCACCCCATACCCCGCCTGGCGGGATTGGGTATCGTTGTTGCTGTTGTTGTAAAGTGAGGTAACTTCTGTAACATCTCAAGTCTAATCAATTACAATGTGTTTACCTAGCCGCAAGTGGGTTATTACTTATTAGGCAATAGATTCCTATGAACGCTGCACACATACGGACATGAATATATGATATTTCATATCCAATTCATGTACAGAGCACTAATTTTCAAACGAGTACTTCAATTTAGTGTTAACTGCAATGTTTGATTTGTTAGTTTAAGAAAATTGTTCAAGTATTTGCATTGAGCACAAAGTAACACACTTTTTGTGATGATGACCAAAAGAATGAATTTTAACAGGAAAACTTTTCAAATAAATATGTTACAGTGCAATGTTAACGAGATACCAGAAAAAAGGCTGCAACATTTGTGGGACATAAGTTCTAGGGCATATTGATTTCACTATCAGGCTTGACTAATTTAGATGCAATATATTCTAAGGTTAGGCAGTTGAATATTTTGTTGTTGATTTATACTTTAATCACACCTTGATTCACTAGTTTACTATAACCAAACCACTAAATAGATCCCTAAATTTGGACGCTAAAGTAGGTGCGTACAGCCTAAATCTGGTATGTCCCCTCCTCCCCTGCTCAGATTATTTTGTTTCTGGTACTAGTAGGTTAAGGTTTGATTAACATAACTGAAGTTTGAAGCCTAAATCTTTAAACTAAAGGTCTTTCAATTCCATTATAAATAAAAATATCCCTAGATATTAAAGGAACACTTTTGATTCAACAGAACCCAATTCCCCCTAATCACTGTGACATTTCAACATCTATCATCTGCTTCTGTTTTTCCAATTCAATTTAGACTTGCAATTGATATTTCCAATTCAATTTAGACTTGCAATTAATACACAAACGCAGAAATCAATCAGGCTATGACATAAACCCTAAATTAAATACTTCCAATTCAAAATACCCAGATAAAAAACTTGCCTGGAAAAAGATCCTGATTCTGCCAATGACCAATCGAGATGAGATTCGTTGGAAGGCCATTGGATTGAGGTGTTCATGAATATACCCAAATTACCTATAAACCTACGCATAATCATATAAATAAACATAAGTTTATTAGGCAAATAATAAAATTAATTTGAACAACTTTGACATATTTAGTCCCTCTTACTTGGTGAGGTGTTCATAAAGGAGTTCAGCCTGTTGTGGATATTATACTTCCTACCCCGCCATTTATTACTAATTGCATATAGCTTTGGAGCAGACAAATCTCCCTTGGTGAAAACCGTCATTTTTGAACAATATTCAATTTGCAAGGTATCCAATGATGGAAATTCAAAAGCTTCCTTTCCTAAGCAAAATCCCTCCAGACTTTCAAGACGATCAAGTTTTAAGGACTTTAGACAAGGGAACACCACAATTGCATTCTCTATGGCATCACATTCTTCTTCTCCCTTCACAATTACCTTCATACTGTCACAGTAACTTATATGTAGTTCCTGGAGTTGCAATAAACTACCAACCATGGAACATGTAAATACATATTCTAAACTGTCACATCTTTCAATAGACAGTCGTGTTAGGTTTGGAAACTTTAATATTGTCCCCTGCTTGTTCTTCCATATATACTTAAGACTACGTAACCACTCCAAGTCCACTTGTCTTAAGTTTGGAATTTCAGCAACAGTTTGTGAATCAAATATCTCCTTAGTGACAACACAGCCCCCAAAACAAACACTTTCAAGCTTTTGCAGTTGTAGCAACTTATCGGATGAAAAAAGACTCTCTCCGCCACTGGGATTATTCTTCAAATCCATTTCGATCAAATTATGATAAGACCAAGGCAACCGCTCCATAGTAGTAGGGCTGTATGAGCTTGTACTCTCATAACTCGGCAATCGGGTCTACAGAGTCAAAAAGGAAACCATGAGCTTATGTTAAAGATAACGTCCCACTACAACTACCATGAATATGATATTAATTAACTCGAACTAGAAGTTTATGCAGGGTTTTTATGCAAACAAGGCCCGAGTCTTAAAAAATAAGAGACGTAACATGCGAAGGGTTTTACTTTTCTTTTAAATAGAAAATATACCTGATGCGAGGTGGTCGTCACATGAAAGTTAAGGCCACATTCAACACTATGTTTGCCTAAACTCGTGCTTATGAATTTAAGCTTCGGAGCTGTAGATTGACCATAAGTGAACACTGTTATTTGTGGGCATTCACTGATCACAACCTTTTCCAATGTTGTCCATGTGAATTCATTCTTCCCCAAGAAGAAACCCACGACATTTGGTAGATTGACAAGTGCAAGGGACTTCAAACGAGGAAAGACCACCACATTAGATGTCGCCTTTTGGTCTCCAATTTCATTATTAACAATGACTTCCATAGCCTTGCAATCCTTTATCTCTAACTCTTCGAGTTCCGCGAGGCTTTCAAGAGTGGAAAACGTGAATACATGTTTCAAAAGGTGACACCCTTGAATTTTCAAGATCTTTAGTTTTGGTAGTTTAAGCATCGTAATATATTCTACCCTTGGAAGTGACTTTCCAGTATCAGTACCACTCTTGTTGTTGATCTCTTGACTTTCAAACACCTCTGTCATCGATTTGCAGTCATCACTTATTTCCAGCACTTGAAGCTTTTGCATTTGTCCTACAGCATACCATGGAATCACACTTGACAATGCACCACAATCTTCTATACTTATCTCTCTAGCGTATTGGCATAAGGACCAAGAAGCTTGAGATAACTGGAAAAAAAGAAGAGAATTTAATTATATAATAAACAGAGCTATTAATATTAACAAAAATAACCAACCTTTATATTAGTCGCTGAATATATAGGAAAAATACCTTAAGTTGGTCATGAATATCAGCAGATATACAATCGGCACCACCACCAATACGCCTGAAATTTCTGAGTCCGTCAAACTTAAGAATGTCTAAATGAGGGAAGAAATTAGTGGTGTTTGTGGGGAAATGTATAGACGCATCTTCATCATCTCTGTTTGAAACAACCTCTTCAATACCATCACAATACCGTATATCAATTTTCTTTAGGTTGGAAAGAAGTTTCGCCATGAGAGGTGAAAACAAGTACTTGATGCTATTGCACTTGTACATCTCTATGGTTGTGAGGTTATGGAATGAGGACTGTGACTGTGGTTTTTGAAGAATTAAGAATTCATTCCAATTGCACTTCCACACATGACTCATCCTCTCCAATCCATATAACTCTAATACTTCAAGATAAGGGAGTATGAGTGGTTGTTGAGTATTGTGAGGTGATTCTCTAATACTTGGACTCATCATCTCAAAGGCCACCTCCACAGCTTCATTGTAACCCAACGAGAGTTTTTGAAGGTGATGGAAAGTGTGCAGCAGATAAGATGGGAATGCTACTTTAGATACAACATCAATCTGCATCGATCATCAAATCAAATGTTATACAACAAGGTATATAGTATCCATGCGTTGTTGCGTATTTTTATATTCTTATTTTTTTATATTGTGATAAGTATATAAATTCTGTAAATAAGAATTTTTAAAAATATTTTGATTAACTTATTTTTTAATCTATATCATATGTATAACAATTTTATCATCTTTTGATGACGTTTGAATGATACATTTTTATTAAAAAATAAATATGAAACGATACTTTTTAATATGTGTTACGTTAACATATTAGTAAAAGTAACTATTTGTTAGATTTGGATAATACTTGCAATCTTTTTGTTATTAATAAATTGTTAAAGGGTAAAGCATATAATTTATAAGAAAAACTCACCAAACTAACAAGCTAATCATATACTAGTATTTGTCTAATGTTATAAAATCGTAACAAAATTATAAGTATCTTGGACTCATTTGAATCGCAATTGTAAGACCTTTTAAATGGTAAACTCAAGAGGCAAAATAAGATAAAAGTTGTTATTTCATTGTCAGTATTACATAATTAGGGGGTCAAAATAAAAATTGCAAAACAACTTACTAAATTAACCCTTCTTTTATGGGGTGTTATGAAGATATTTCTTTCACATTTTGAGAAGCTTCATAGGCCGTATGTTTCACTTCACCAAATGTGTAGTATTTAGTAATAAGTTCCATGGACTAGAACCGGATAGAGTTCATAGTTGTACCAAATATTTGACAAATATATTTTTTGAAATCCAAGGAATATCTAAGATATGAGAAATAAATAAACAAGAGCAAATTACAAAAATAGTCGATGTAGTTTGCCAAAAACCATGGATTTATTCCCTAACTCTAGCGATGTAGTATTTCACTCCCGCATATACAAAGACCCTCACACTCTCTTACCCGTCAAACAATCTCTTCATAAGTATATATATAGTTTTTGACGATTCAAGTTTGTATTTATTCAAATTAAGGTTAAAGTTGTAAAAAATGTTGAATTAAAATAATATAAACCCACTAAAAAGTGAAAAAACTAAAGTTAAAAAAAGTATATTAAAATGGATATTGAATTAAAGAGAGAAAAAATTAAAAAATATGATAAAGAAGATATTGTTGATTTTTTGAATGAGAGATGACACATGTCACTCTAGAAACCATTTATTAAAAATTACATGGAGGGTCAAGATCTCATATCCTTATCTTAATTTTTAAAGATACGACTCCATTACTTGAATAAAAAACCCTATAACAAATAGGCCCTAAGAATTGCAGAACTTCTTTTACGGAAAAATTTCTTTTAAAATTTGAGAAGCTTCATAAGCCACCTATGTCACCCAATGTAAACATAGATATTTAGTACTACTAGTACATTTCATGAACTAAAACTGGATAGCAAAGTTCATAGTTGCACCAAATTTTTGACATATATATTTTTAAAAATTAACATCTAAGGAATATCTAAGATATGCATGGTTTTAAAAGGCGCGCTATGGCGTCGCAAAGACCTAGCAAAGGCGCGAGGCGTGACTTCCACGCCACGCAATAGACCAAGGCTTGGGCTTAAGGCTTGACGTGAGACGAGGAGTGAAAAAACGTGATAAGACGCGATAAAACGTGATGCGTGAAGGCTTTTTCGAACTCAATTTCGATAAAAATCGTATTTTTATATAGAAATGAAAAGGATTACATGCAAAGATAGTTTGTTGACTTTATTCTTTATGTATGACACTTTTGTAAATTCAATATATTTTTAATATGATATAAATATATAAATTTATAAATATTTTTATATTTGGTGCCGTTTTAAGTCACGTCTTAAAAACGTCATGACTCGTCATAGCTCGCAAAGACGTGAGGCTTGGCCATGCACGCCTCACGCTATTTATAACCTTGAAGATATGTGAAATAAATAAACAAGAGCAAATTACAAAAATAGTCGTTGTAGTTTGCTAGAAAACTAAGGATTTAGCCTCTAATTTTAAAAATTGTAACTATAAATCTTGATTTTGAAACTAATAAAACCTTTCTTCCCTAATTTTAACTACCTTTTCACAAAAGTATGTACGACTATTACCAAGTCTGGATCACTTGTCGACCCACACTAGTATAAAAGTTTATATTCTATTATAACACCGTGAAAAAAATCTACAAAACATCATGCACACTATATTTATATTTACGTAAAGAAAGCTGAGAAAATAAAATATACTGTAAAAAAGGTACGTTTAGAGGCACCTTTGCACATCTGTACAAACAAAAATAAGATAAAAAGCTACTTTGAGATAAGTGGTTGGGACTGATTTTGTTAAAAGAAAAAAATTTAAAAAGAAAATATATCTGTAGTTTTCTCTACTATCACCCCACGTGGCTAATATAAAACAAAAAAAAATGACATAATTCTTTCAAAATTTCTCTTTCAAATATTATTAATTTATCAGTTCAAAAATAATAAATACGCATTCAAGTAATAAAAGGAGGTTGCCTAACAAAATTTAGGGATTATTAAATGTTACTAGTTTTTAAACATTAAGTTACATACCTCTTGTTTACTCTCCACCATTTCATCGTTTCTCTCACTTTCTCCGCCGCAATAAAAAATTCTAACTTGTTTGAGTGCTCTCATATCAAAATTGGTTGTGGCAGGTGTGATTATATTTTCAAACCTCTCACAATCTCTAATAGTGTTACGTAATAATATTATTAATTTATGAGTTCAAAAATAATAAATGACATTCAAGTAATAAAAGGATGTTGCTATCAGTTGCCTAACAAAATTTAGGGATTATTAAATGTTAAGTTAAGAGTCGTACATACCTCTTGATCTTGTTTACTCTCACTCTCACGGCCGCAACTACTAATTAAAACTTGTTTGAGTGCTCTCATATCAAAATTGGTTGTGGCAGGTGTGATTAAATTTTCAAACCTCTCACAATCTTCAATATGTATGCTTTCAACAGCTTCAAAGCCATGAATCAAGTTATTTCCACCATCTTTTATCCTCCACACCTCTCTAAGCTTCTCTAATCCCAACAACTCAATGCTTCTCAACCTGCTGCTGCTGCTAACTTTATCCGTTTTACCAACACATCCCATGTCAATGTCGAATATCACTTCGATGAATCACAAAATCTAATAACAAGCTGCTTCTATGATGATTGAATAATTGGCATTTGTTCGCTTGGGAAAGAGTCAAAGACTATCACAACTAACCACGTAATGCTTCTCAAGCTGCGCTACAAACTTGTTCTTCATCTTTTACACCCGTCCCAAGTCAGTGTTAAATAACACTTGAATGGAACCACAAATGCCAACTGTAAGCTCTTGTAAATTATTGAAGAAAAGAAACGGATTGCATGAAAATAGCTTCACAAGACTATCACATCTACGCACTCTAATGCTTCTCAAGCTGCTCCTAAGTTGCTCGATTTCACCAAAATCCATGTTGAACAAGACCTCAATGGAATCACACCCTTCGACATACCTAAGTCCTCTCAACTGACCACAGATTACTAATACTAAACTGAGGAGGCATATCTCCTTCCAATTCTGCATAGCGAAACAAACAACTTTTCCAGCTTAGGCGTCGCATCCTGCAAATTATTAAAGTTTTCTTCATCCTTAAATACCCACGGCTGTTTCGAACCACATTAGATAAAAGATTGTTAAAATTGTAATTTAAAAATAAACACATACTTACCTCTTTTGAAAGAAAGATTGCACGCAGGAAAATATTACTCGACACTGCGAAGGTGATGCAACGACTCGGAATAAATGCTTGTAAAGACTCTGAAGGCCTTCAAGTTCAACTCCAGGAGACACGGTAGCTCATTACATTACCTTATCGCAGAAAATCAAAATACTGGGGGGGGGGGGGGGGGGGGGGGGGGGGGGGGGGGGGGGGGGATGTAGGGCGCACCAACAAACCCCCCGATGTGGAGAATAACTTTAAGTTGGAAAACTTAATTAATCTAATTCATCATTCTTATATGATTGATCTGCTTCCATTATTCGGCAATTGGAAATTTCCAGATACTCGAGCTTTGACAAATTTTTTGCAACATTCATGGTGAAAAGGTATTTCAACTCTGCACATTCTGAAACTACAAGGAGTCTTAAATTGTAAAACGAAGTGGCTCGAGGATGATGTCGAGGATGCGGGGATTCCACGTCTACATCATCAAGAGTATTCATATCATTCACTTGTAGATAAAGTGCATCCTTGGGTGCCCTAGTCTCAAACAGCTGTTGATTTTAGATGTCAGTAATTCTTCTCTCTGGTGTCCAGCTTCAGCGGTTTTCATATGAGTGCATCTCAACTTGATCTGGTGTGCAAGTGTCTCGAAACACGTCGGTAAAAGCACTTCCTGCAACCGAGAGCTTGAATCTATTAAGCTTCTTAAAAGACATATTCTTCGATGAGCCAATTGGTTGATTGAATTCAAATTCTTTATGCAGAAAAGCTGCTCTGAACGGTCTGCAAGTTTATTACAGTTGTTCTCTGTGAGAGCAGCAGTGGTCCCTGTTTCAATCAGAAGCTATCATATAAAGCTCTCAGTTTCACCATGTTTTCAAGAACACCTCATCTGATAACTAATTGTAATACAACCCTTGCATCCAGTGAAAGTCTTAGCTTCTTTAAATTTCCGAATGTGGAAGGTAAGATTGTAATGCCAGAGTTAGCAAAGCTAAGCACTTCTAGATTCGAAAGATTTCCAATACAAGTTAAATCAAGCATCAACGAGCATTCATCGAGACAAAGAGTTCGAAGGTTGGTGGAGCACTGAAATGATGTTGGAACTACTGGATACTCCAATTTCTCAAATGCTATAACTTGAAGCTTTTTCATTCCTTCATAAAAGTCTGGAGGAAACCTTAGCGACTCATTTCCGTGCATAAGTTTCAAAAGTGAAAGGTTTGGAAACTTAAATTCACTAGGAAACTCAGACATGCCCTTGCATGTTAGCGAAATTTGCTTGCAAGACTGGCTCATATTATTGGCTTCACTCAACTTTGAGAAATCATCGTGGTGAATGATCCAACATCCGTCCTCACCACCTTTAGAAACACTACCTACCACAAAGGCAAGCACAAGATCATGCAATTTCACACAATCAATGTGATGACTATCTCCATCCATCAACAAGTAGGCATTTTTAAGATTGCTCACACTTGTTTGTGTGCTGTCTCTAGCATCTCCCATTGAAGAATCTTGTTCTAAAAGTTTTAGTCCCCATGCATATCTTGCCAGATCTTCTATCGGAATATTATAGTCCTCGGGGAACATGCCACAAAGCAGAAAAATCACTTTATCATCATGCACTAAACTCTCGTAGCTTATCTTAATGTAGATGTGCACGTTCTTGGTCAAGATCATTTTCTTCAATGCTTGATGTACGCCTCCATACAAATTTCTTTTGACATTAAAATTGGCAGCAATGAGTTTGATGGCAAGCGGCAAACAACCCACATTTTTGACAATATCACATCCTATTTGATAGAGATCACGATCACGCTCCTCTGAAATCCCTGCAATTCGAGAAAAGAAATCTTGTGCTTCCCCCTCCTCCAAGACATTAACTCTAACTACTTCAAGAACAGAATCAGCGTCAACTGCAATCTGTTGGCAAATATTTTCATCGCGTGATGTGAGCAGCAACTTGACCCCATTTGGCAAAGGACTACTTAATCCGATATGTTCGAGTTTAATCTTGCTCTCCTTCCACACATCATCCAATATTACCAGAATCTTTTCTTTCTGCTCTGAAAACTCTTTAAATCTTTTAGAAAGATAAGTTGCCATTAAGGTTTCATCAGTTTCGGTAAGAGGTTCGCCAGTGTGCGCTGCTATGGCCTTCTGAATGGCATGCAAGTTGGGAAATTTCCCAATACCTACATCCACAATCCAACTAAACATCTTGTTATCTTTTGCTGACTCTTTAAGTTGTTTCATCAGCGTGGTTTTCCCCACACCACCCATTCCACACAAGGCTATTACTCGAGTCGTATCATCATCGTGGTGAAGGAACTTCAAAGCATCATTGAATATCTTATCTCTTGACTTGAACCCAATCTGGGTATTTCCATCCGATGCTGATGTTGATATCGGGCGTTTGGAATCGACTCTTCCAAGAGGTATTAGAGCATCACTCCAGGTGATGCCCTTACAATCTGTAATAAGACCCTCAATATCTTTGGTAAGCTTCAATGCGCCTTCTCCTGCTTTATACTTCTTTATAACATTAAAGCATCCAACATTGTTACTTGAAATTTTGTCAACATGTTTCTTGATATCTTCAACTTTTGTCAACCACGGTGATACTTGAGGAGGTATCCTACGATTGTTTACTTTATTATCTCCCACGTGCACTTCGATCTCAGCTCTTTGACCTTCCAAAACCTGCATTCTGTTTTTCATGTGCTCAACACGTTCGGCGGAGGAAGTGAGGTTTCTCAGCTTTTGCGTAATATGAACCATCAAAGCATTCATAACAGGAGCAATGATTGCAGATACAATTTCCATTTTCCTGACACATAAGAAATCATATAAGCAAAACCAAGGGTGGCAATTGCTGAAACGACACGAAAATAAACAGGTTAAGCTTGGGTCTAAGCAGGTTTCGGGTTGACCCGTCAACCTGTTTACATAAACAGATTACATGGGTAGTGTAGTGTTTGTAACCGAAACTCGACCGAACTGCCAACAAAAAGGGATGAGAATGTTATTACAGTATCCAAACTTTTGTATATCAACTTATTAAGGGCTGCTTGGGATTGCCTTACTATCTTTTTGCTGCTTATAAATAAGTCCTGATAAGCTATTTAAAATAGTAACAGTAACCGTAACCATAATAAACATACTTGTGAATTAAAAATTAGTTAGATCTTAATGTCTGCAATTAGCAACTTATATGTAAAAAATACCTTGAAACCCAAAAAGACTGAATATTTCACGAGATCAGGTTCGCTAGTTTTTTTCGTTAACTCAATGTAAATAAGGGTATTCGGGTCATTTACACCAGATCATGAGGGTACTCTTGTCATTTCAAGGTACTCTTGAAACCATTTTAAGTATCATTTTAAAAAAACTATAAAACCAATTTTCATACAAGTAAATGAAACCTATTTAAAAAAACTATATAACCAACTGCCTTAGAGCAGTTGGCCACCTGGGCACATTCTGGAGCTTGGGAAGGGAGTTTGGTCTTGGGTTCGAGTCTCGTAAGAGACAAAAATTCAGATATTCCTCCTAGTGCAAAGCCGTGAATTCTAGAGGTTTTCTTTCGCGGGTCTCTCCTAGTGGTTCGGGTCCCGGGGCCTGCCCGTATGGATGGTATAACTCGGGGGTCGGATTTCAAGTGTGGTGCCGTTCTAAAAAAATAAATATTTATTATCTTTACAATATACATCAACAAGAACATAAAAACACATTTAAGACATTTATCACCATCAGCGACCACCATACACACAAGTAAACCACAGCCCATCAGTGAAGATATATGACCAAACTGAAGAAAAAGAACAAGATTTAAAAAAAAAAAATCTAATTCCACATATGAAAGAATTGTTTAATATGGGCGGAGTTTAGTTGATTCGAAACCCCTAAAATTATTTTTCATACATTAATACTTAACCTCTCAAAATATGAAAAAAAACTTACTATTTAGAAAACTATCTAGCCCTCTTCAATAGATTCATTTAAAAGCACACTTTTGGAGGCGACTTTTGACCCATCTGACCAGCTAACCAGTTTACTATCTTACATATACATGTTTGACTCGTTAGAGATAAAATAGAGTTAATTACTTAAATTGTCCTTGTTGTTTACCGGGTTTCGCATGTATCGTCCTTGTATTTTTTTAAGAGGGTCATGTCTTTGTAAATATTACGGGTCCTGTCCAATTTACTAACGAAGTCTAAACGGTCGTTAAAAAGGCCCTAACGTGATATAGATGCATAAACGTGAGGGCTAAGATTGTAAATTTGTTTTCCCTCTCAAAATATATAAAAAAAATTACACTGTTTTTTATTTTATAATACTTAAATTTGGACTTATTACTAACCAAGCTCCCGTTTTTTGTATGGCTTTTTACGTTATTAGACGTTTGTACGTTTTTAACTTTTCATACGTTTTCGTCCGTTTTTATAAGTTTTCAAACGTTTTCGTCCGCTTTTATACGGTTTTATAATTTTTCATAGGTTTTTGAATGTTTGTATACGTTTTTGTACGTTTCATACAATTTTTTTATGTTTTTTGACGTTTTTACATGTTTTCATCCGTTTTTATACGGTTTTTTACGTTTTTGGACGTTATTATACGTCTCCATCCGCTTTTATACGTTTTTGTTCGTTTTTATACGTCTTTGTACGTTTGTGTTTTCGTTTATTAATGAGGTTTTTTGTACACTTTCTTACATTCTCTTAGACGTTACCTTATGTTTTTTTTTAAAAAAAAAAATCCATTTTGAATACGTTTTATTTAAGTATTGTAACGTTTTTATACGTTTTG
The DNA here is from genome assembly GCA_026074375.1 of Tanacetum coccineum. Taxonomy (NCBI): domain Eukaryota; kingdom Viridiplantae; phylum Streptophyta; class Magnoliopsida; order Asterales; family Asteraceae; genus Tanacetum; species Tanacetum coccineum. The sequence goes on along the minus strand of BQNB010004764.1, from coordinate 58,241 downwards.
TACGTATAAAAACATAAGTGTGAAAACATACAAAAACGTATAAAAACGGATAAAACCATAAGAAAACATAAGAAAATGTAAGAAAACGTATGAAAATGTATGAAAACATACGAAAACGTACAACAATGTACACAAACGGATGATAAAGTATAAAAACGTATAATAACGTCCAAAAACGTAAAAAATCGTATAAAAACGTACATAAATGTATTAAAACGTACAAAAACGTATAAAACGGATGAAAACGTATGAAAACTTATAAAAACGTATAAAAGCATACAAAACGTATAAAAACATACAAAACGTATAAAAAACATACAAAACGTATTAAAAAACTTTGGTTAGTACATAAGCCCAAAATTTAAGTATGACAAAATTAAAAAGTGTATTTTTTTTAAATATATTTTGAGAGGGAAAAAAATTAAAATCTTAACACCCACGTTTATGAATCTATATCACGTTAGGGCCTTTGTAACGACTGTTTAGACTTCTTTAGTAAATTAGACAGGACCCGTAATGTTTACAAACCACAAGGACATGACCCGCTTAAAAAAACACAGGGACAATACATGTGAAACCCGATAAACCACAAGGACGATTTAAGTAGGTAACTTGATAAAGTATAACCATAATGAACTCATTGATAAGTAATGAGTCCACATTTACATCTTTAGTTATACCTTCATTAAGTTCTAGTTTCTTGCTAGTTGCTTGTTATAGTTATGATCTATTCATATTTGTGCCTATAATTGTAGCTTGAATTTGCATGTATCCTTATTTTCCTTACTAAATGTAGAAACTGAGAAACAGGGGCAATAAACAAACATCCACCCCAATGGTCGGACACAACGTCAAATATTGAGGTATTACCGAAGAGCATTCACCTCGTGCCAACCAATCTCTCTTTTACCCCTCATTTTCCTCATATTCTACGACGTATCCGGGGCCCATTTGGTATTGAGGGCAGTGTTAGAGCAGCAGGCCCTTTTAGCACTTATCGGGTTCTTAGTGTTCGCGGTAATTGTAATATAAAATACAATTTTGTCTTTACCTTTTTGTTGTTACATATGTTTTGTCGCATTTTTTTTCCGGTTTTATGGGCGAGAAATGTTGGCACGTGAAGCTGGTCACGTGAGCCTGGTGACGTGAGGCGCACGTGACATTCTCCAATAAACCTCCCTAACAGACTTGGGTGCCCTTTTTGAGTTTAAATACTCAAAGTGGTGTTTTTTGTCAATTCATTCTTGATTTGTAATATCATTTTTCATTTGTAATTCTCTCTCATTTGTTCAACCAATAAAACTACCACTTAATACTCAATTCTTATTTATGAGTTTTTAGTTTAGTTTTAGTTCCTCTTCCAGTTTTGGTTAAACTCATTTTTTTGTTTATTTTTTATTTTTATTTCATTTTTTCTTAAACTCAAAAGAGAAGTGAGATAGAAGAGGGACGAAAAGAAGAAAAGGACTGGAAGACGTACAGGAAGAAGAAGGAGGAAGAAAGAAGGGGACAGAGCAAGGTCACTCACAGCTTTTTCCTGTAATTCTTGGAGTATTAGATTCTTTGTACGTTAAAAACTACAGGTACACAAATAGAAAGAGGGACATTTCATTTAGTCATTTTCAATTAGAGCTAGCTGCATCTTAAAGCAGCTTCTGTCCGGCTCAGATAGATCACCCTCAGACTAAGAGAACAGACTCAATGTATTTTTCTAAATCATTTGGGGGAAATTGGAGAATTTGTTTGTTACGTCCCAGGAAGAGATGAAGAAAAGAAAAAAAAGAATTAAGAAAAAGAAGTATAAGAATACTGTTAAAAAAAGGAATTTAAGAATTTTGTTTTAAGAAAAAGAAGAAAAGCATTTAGGGTAAGAATTTAAGGGAAGAAAGAATTTGAAGATAAAGGAAGAATTTGTAAGAAAAAAAAAAAGGCAAAGAAAAAAGAATTTTAAACAAGAAAAAAGGAATTTAAAGGAAAGAAAAAAGAAAGAAATAAGAAAAAAGAATAAGGAAGAATTAAGGAATTTGAAAAGACAGAATTTGTCATAAAGGGATTTAGAAGAAAGGAATAGAATACAGAATTAAAAAGAAAGAAAAAGGAAAGAAGAAAGGAAAGAAAGAAAAGAGAGAAAAGAAAGAATTAGGAAGAGATAGAAAAAGAAAGCAAAGACAAAGAAGAGGAAGAAAAAAGGAAGGAGACAACGAAAATAAAGAAGAACAAAAAGATAAGGGAAAGAAAGAATAGAAGGAAATTAAAGAAAGAAAGAAGAATTTGTCGGCGAAACGTATAAGACAGATAAAGGGAAAGAAAGTAACAGGAAAAGCTATAAGAAAGAAAAGACATTTAAAAAAGGATGAAGAATTAGTTAAAGCAGAATTGAAGAGAATTTAGTAATTTGTAGATTTGAGAAAGAAAGACATTTAAGAAAAGAATTGAGAAAAGGATTTTTGAAGAGTTCTGTAGGAATTTGAAGATAAGAATAAGAAGACCAAAAAAAAGGAATAAAGAATTTAAAAGAAGAATTTGTTTAAGTATGGAGGTAAGTAATTTCAAGAATTATTAAAAAGATATTTTAAAAAAGTATTAAGAATTGGAAGAAAGAAGAATAAGAAAAGAATAAAGAAAGAATTAAGAATGTCTGTTTAGAAATTTGAAGAAAAGAAAAAGATAAGATCACGAAACAGAAAGAAAAAGAAAAAAAAGAAAGTAATTTATAAGAATTTTAAGAATTTAAGAAGAAAGAAGAATTAGATTTGTTAAGACAAAGAAAAGAGATAAGAAAAGAGAATTTAAGAAATTAGAATTTGTTACAAAAAGAATTTAAAGAAAGAATTTACGCGATAATTAAGAAAAAAAGAAAGAATTTGAAAGAATTATGAAAAAAAGAAATTAGATTTAAAAATGGATATCTAGAAAAGAACATAAGAATATAAGAATTTAAAGAATTTGTGAAGAAAGATTTGTCTGAAAAAAAGAAGAATTAGACATAGAAAGAATTAAGAGGATAAAATGAAAAGAATTTAAAGAGAAGAAGAATTTGTAGAATTTAGAAGAAAGAAAGATGTGTTAGAAAGAGAAGAAGTGACATATGAAGTAAAATAAGAAAAGAAATGGTAGGTAAGAATTTGGTTACCTTGTTTCTATGGCTCGTAGGGGTGTGGGGGGGGGGGGGGGGGGGGGGTGTGCGAAGGCGAGTCGAGGAGAGGGAGGGGCGGGGTGTGAATAGCGGGGGTGTTGGGGGGTGGGGGGGAGGGGGGGTGAGGCGGGTGCTCTTGGGGGGAGTATAATTAAAAGTTAATGGGGTGGGGTGGAATTTTGGATATGATATAGTATTCTTAACGTCAAGCTTATTGAGGGTAGTCAGTGTCGAGTAGATATATATAATGGAATCAACTGTGTGAATATTGGGGGTATAGCACATAAGAAAAGCCATGAGAGCATGAGGTTGAAGCTATAGCCAGTGAAAGACAGTTTATATTTTAGCCACCTTGCCTTATGTATCGAATAGCTTCGCTCGTCTTTAAGTTGGAATTTTGTTAGGTTAGTTAATTGGACTTTGATCTAATAGTGGGGTGTTAACGTGGTCCGGTGGATATACTTTGGTAGGGGATGCGTATTGGGGCGGTTGGCGTGCGGAGTGATTGGGATGGAGGGGTCGAGAGGATGGGAGGTGTGGCGTATTGAGGTGAGGGTTTGGATGGTTGTTGTTGTGACGATTATGAATCGGGTTATGAGTTTTAAGTGTTATCGTTAAATTTCTAGGATTTGATTAATGGTATTTCTAATGAATGAGTAAGGTAATAGTGGTTTATATATGTGGGTAAAAATGGTTTTATATGGTAAAGTAATAATGGTTTATGTAAACGAGGGGGACTCAAATGGGGGAGGGGGGGGGGGGGTCAGGAGGTTTTTTACGATCAGCATAATACTGTTATTACATTCACACACAATCCATTACAATTTATTTTATGTACGGTTGCAATCTATGTTCAACACTATTAATGGAGTAGTAATTATTGCTAACTTTTAACGAGGTTAAAAGAGGCCATTGATTACCGCTAGTTGTCCTTATTGCGACGGATGTTTGGCAACCACTTCCTACAGAGTTATTCGTCAAGAGAACTTAGCTGTTGAGATGCAGAATCAAGGGGGAAAACATAGTCGCAACATGGTTGGAGGAAGGGAAGCGGAAATAAATTGGAGGAAAGGAAAGGAAGGGAAATCAAGCAAGAGAACTGAGTAAAAACGGCTATAGGGGGGGGGGTGAAGGCTCAACAAACCTTTAATTTCCATGGTTTCAATAGAGATGAATGATCAAAGGGTATGGTTTATTTTTTCTTTTTTTTTTTTACGTTGTATTTATTTAGGCTTGGATTTGAAAAACTGGAGATGTGTGGCTTGGGTTTGGCAAGACAATGGCAAACAATGTAAGCAAGGGTCAACATGCTTCAATTACATTCTCTATGATAAAGCACATAGTTGAACCCATAACATGTAGAAACAAAATGAGGAATGGAAGGGAATGATTGGATTTTGGAGGGTTTTGCCAAATGGGAGGAGAGAGGGAAAGGGAGGGGAGAAGAAGCGGATGAGGGGGAACGAGGTCTATGAAGAAGTTCTTTCTAAAGACGTTTTGGAATTTGGATAGCACCATTGCTAAGTGGGGAGGGATCGTAAAAGTAGTGAAGCAGTGTATAGAGAAACGGGGAGAGAGTGGAGAAGTCCAGTGTGGAGGTGAGTGAGTGTAGTGGACGAGTAAAGTGCGAGTAGTGAAGTGGAAGAGTGGAGAGAAGGTGAGTTTCAAGTGGGCATGTGGAGGCTGAGATTGTGGAGAGGTGGAAGATCCAAAATAAATGGAGGGAAGCGAGTTGTGGCGTGGTGTGAGGATCCAGTGCGAAGAGACAGTTGGAAGGATTTGGATCCAAAATAAAATGGCTCCGCTCATTTATGAAAGGATAATTCTGACGGCAAGATAGGCCCACATCTACAAATAGATGGCACCATTAATAAGCGTTTCTCTGGACCAAATTTGATGCTTTGCTTAGTAAAGTAGATATTACTGAGTCATAAGCTAATAGCATGTTTTTAGCTAGTATGCACACTAATATTGCTATGATGGTGAGAATGTTTAAGCTTAAAACCTTAGTTGATACCTACTGTTTGGCAAATTTGCAAGAAGCTACTAATGAGGCTAGGATTAAGTCCAAACAAGTGTTTACAAGTTATGGAAATACCGCTAGTACTAGTTCTGGGAATAAAAATGGCGGTGGAGAGGTAACATAGGACCAGTGTTAGTAAACCTTTGTTGGCCTTACCACTACCTCAGAACACTACTGCAAGAATAATGAGTATTAGTGCTAATAAGGGAAGCAAGCGGTTAAGTAAGAAATAATATGAGGAAAAAAGAGCTAAGAATCGGTCTTTTATTATGATCAAAGATATGTGTCAGGCCCGTTAAGTGAAGGGATATGAATAATAAATATTTATGTAAGAAGTTTTAGTTTAGTTATGGCTGCTGCCTTAGATGTTGTGTTTTGATTTGAAAGTTTTGTGTGAAGAGGAAGAATTCAGAATTGATCTCTAAGAGGTCGGTTACGTGTATACTCAAAGATGTGTTTGGTTTTTTATAGGTAGTAGAAAGAAGGGTTTAATATTCAATTTGGTGCAATAGCTAAAGCATTAACCCTTAAATTTCTCAAATGTCATGTTTTAAAATAACAGCTTTTCATACAATAAGGGTTTTTTAAGAGGTCAAGTGAATAAATAACCTTATTCACATCTTAGTTTGATTATGATTGTTGGGTAGAAGCACTCATTATCTTTTGGACTCTTCAGAAAAGGAAAATAACTGGGGTTTGTGTAATTAAAATGAGACTAGTTTCCTTTTGCAAGTGTCTTTGGCTGGTAGAACTCAACTAGTTAGCCAATATGAGTGCAAGTCCTTTCAATTGGAAGCTACAATAAGATACATTTGAAGTAGACTTTATGATCCTACCATTAGGAGGGTGTGAAATGGTATTGGGCATACTGTTTTTATCCACTATATGGGACATCAAGTATAACTTCTTAGAGCTGAGAATGGAGTTCAAGTTTTATGGGAGGAAAGTGGTATTGAAAGGAACAAGACGATTTGAGTTACATTGCATGTAAGGAAGACAATTTTCAAAGCAAGTTGTTGGTCAAGAAAGGGAAATGTATTACGTTTAGCCTTCCATTTATCTAAATTTATGGTAATAATGAGTAGTTGCAGACTAAGATCAAAGAGTTATTGGATGAGTTTGGTGATGTCTTTGTTGTCCCAAAATGCTTACCCCCAAACAGAAGTTTAGACCATAGAATTGCACTGAAAGATAGGGTTACCTAAGTTAACATAAGACCTTATTGATACCCTCTTGCACAAAAAGATACAATTGAAGTAATGGTTAAGGAATTATTAAAAATTAGAGTTATAAGGCAAAGTAATAGTCCGTTTTCATCTCTTATTGTGATAGTTAAAAAAAGGACGGGTCATGAAGAATGTGCATTAAATATAGGCAACTCAATCAACAAACTAGCTGTCAAAGATAAGTTTCGTATTTTGATTGAGCTGGATGTTAAGTCTTATCACCAAATAAGGGTGTGTGAAGAAGACATATACAAGACCGCTTTCAAGACACATGACGGGCATTATGAATCTAATTATGCCCTTTGACCTCTCTAATGCTCCATCAAAACTTTTCTAAAGCTTTGTAGTGTAAACAACATATCAGACCATTTCTAATGAAGTTTAACCGCTGGATATTCTGTTGATGTATTTGGCCTACAACTCTTCCATTGAAGACCATTTAGAACACTTGAGACAAGTATTGGAAATGACAAGGGAACACACTCTTTATGCAAAAATAAGTCAGGTTGAATATTTGAGGCACATTATTTCCAGGGGTAGCCACAGACCTTAACAAGATAAATATTATGTTAGATTAGCCAATTCTGACCTGTGTAAAGCAATTGAGGGATTTTTGGGCCTCGCTGGGTATTATAGAAATTTTGTGAAAGGTTATGCTGCAATTGCCCAACCTTTGACCAGTGTGTTGAAGAAAAATGCATTTAAGTGGTCCGAAGAAGCTACTTTGGCCTTCAAAGAGTTACAACAAGCCATGGTGCAGTCCCCAGTTTTAACTCTGCCAAACTTTGAAGAGGACTTCATCATTAAGACAGATGCATCTGGATTTGGTGTTGGGGCATTACTGCAACAAGGGGGCCATCAAATTGCTTATTTAAGTAAAACACTAGCTCTTAAACATCAGTCCTTATCTGCTTATGAGAAAGAATTGTCAACCGTGGTTCTAGCTTTACAAAAGTAGAGAGGTTAACTGTTGGACAGACAATTTAAGATAAAGATTGGCCACTTTAGTCTTAAGTATGTTCTGGACCAATGAATCACAACACCTTTTCAATCAAAGTGGTTGGCAAAGCTGCTAGGATTTGATTATGAGATTGAGTAAAAAAAGGGTAAAGAGAATGTGTTGGCTGATGCTCTGTCTAGGGTGTAGCAACAAGGCCAATTGTATCAAATTTTGATCACCGATGATGGTAATGTGATGGTGGATGTTGAAAAGGCTACTTTGTTCACCGATCCTGTGTTAAAGTCTGCAATTGAAAGTCTGCAACAAAGAACTGTTCATAATTCTAAGTACACATGGACTACAAATAAATTAAGAAGGAAAGGAAAATTGGTAGTGGGTAATGATAAAGCTGTGAGACTTAGATTGATTGCTCATTTTCACAGTTCTGCAAAGGTGGTCATTCTGGGGTACAAGCAACTTTGAAAATGATTTGTGCTTA